>VXBX01006128.1:125227-222076 GCA_013400415.1 Scytalopus superciliaris
TTTTGTTTTTTTTTTTTTTTTTTTTTTTTTTTATTATTTCACTCCTCCTAGAAGTTTATAGAATTCCACACTAAAGAATGAAAAAATAATAATTGAACCACATTCCTCTTATATGCCAAGATTTTGGGGTTGCTATTCTTAAACACACAGTTAAACAATGTTTTAGAACACTATCTCTGCCAAAGAACACAACTCAGGTTCACATCAAGTGAAGGTTTCCACATATGGAACTCGAGACATGGAGCTGTCTGACAACTGCCCAGAGCTCAGTACCACCCCCTGACCTGCCCCACAAGGGCAGTTTCACCACACAGTGGACACCATTCAAAAATGGAAATTTGTTCTTTTTCAGCACCAAGTTTTTAAGAAACTTTATTGCTCATGACTCTTTTTCCCCAAGGGTGTTCCAGTGCCACGAGGGTGAGGGGAGGGATGGAGCTGACTGGGCTGTCCCAGACAGAGCTGGGTGCTGCCAACCCAGGGTTTGCCCTCTTCATGTCTCCTCTTCCCCTCTATGGGCTACATTTCAAATATTTTAGGTTTCTTCCATATTTGCACATTTCACTGTTTCCTTTAAACTTTCAGGGAGAGAAGAATTTGGCATTTGAGATAGTCAAGTTATTATTAGGGCAAAATTACACATATTTCTTCAGACCTATTCTGAAAGGAGTGATTTTTGTATAGAGCAAGCCAAACAAACACTTAAATACAACCTTTAAATAGATGTAAAGTTTAGATGAAATTTTTCTATTTAAGGTAGAAGGGATGACACGTATCTATTAAACAGTATCTTATTATATATACCGATTAAACATGGCAGCATTCATCACACCAAAAGCAGCAAGAATTTTACTTTTTTTATACCAAATGTTCACTGAGAGCTGACTGACACTGTGGCACTTCACATTCAGGTTCACATCAAAAGTGAAACAAAAGCACTGAGATGGGCAAAGAAACACATCCAGCAATACTGCAGATAGGACACCCCAAAAGCTCACAGTGAAATAAACCAGAGTTCTTAAAACTTTCTTCTGACCTGTTAATGTAACCTCTTAAAAATATTTAGACTCCACCAGGCATTTATAATATTTTCCCATTTGTTCCTTTTGATTCTAGTACAAAGCCATTGTGTGGGTTGGAGACACACCACACAGCAACCCTGCAGAACGATTAATCTCTGGCCACTCAGTCAAGAGATATTATTTATAGTGTGTAATCATGTTTATGGCTCTTAGGGCAGCACTTTAAAAACACAACAACACAAAAATACAGCACAGGAGCATGTACACAACATTAAAGTGTGTGCCTGTTCACAGTTCCCAGATTGCTCATTTCCAAAGTAATTCAGGCATCTGAAAACTAAAAGTGTTCATTAATAACCACCTGAAAAGGGACAGGCAGAGGACATGATACGGTTAAGAAATACAAAAAAGGACATAAAGTCTCTTATACATAAAACTGACATATTTAAATTCAGTCATTCAAAACACCAACATGTATCTTTTAAAACATCCACTTGTTTATTAGAGAGCAGTCAAAACCATTATACAAAACATTTACACATATGACACAAGAGATTCAAATCAAGTTCTGGATGTTGTACACCAGACAAAAGAGAATGGTTAATTTAAAATAGCCCTAAAACCTCTAGTCAAGAGAGGAGTTTTGGCAGAAAAACAGTGGAACTGAGCTATTTTACCCTGATAGACAGAGAGTGCCTGAGGTGGCAGCATGGGTCTGATGGAACACACAGAGTTGTGAGGAGACAAGCAACATATGTGGGACTGTAGCACAGCATCTCTGGGATCCCCACATTTGCTTCTCTCTCCTGTACTTCTTCAACCCATTCAGAATATTAGGCAAAGCAATTGAATCAAATTATGGGCTACCCAGTTTATTTTTGAAAAAAGAATTAGTGGTTAAAAAAAAAAAAAAAAGAAAAAAAGAGAGAAAAAAATTAATAGTACCCATTAGGTTTTGGCAGCAAAACAGAATTTCTGCCACCATAAATCAATTCATTGAAAGTATGAACAGATATATACTGAAATCAATACCTTATTAAAAAATAAAGTACACAGGAAATTTCTAATAATCCTTGTAAGCAATCTAGTAAACGTATGGTCAGGCTACATGATTGTGGGGAGAGCATTTCTAACATTAACATGTAATCCAAAACTAGTGGATCCAACCACCCAGGTGCAGAGCACCCACACTCATGCTGCGTTCCCACAGAGGCAGAGTTGGTACCACACATGCAACACACGAAGCAGCGCGACCATTCTATTTGCTTTGACTCATAAACAAGCTGCAGCAACAACCTTTCTTCTCTTTCAAGGTTTTCTTTCTGGGAAAGAATGTTCCTTGTGCCCTCAAGGACCAGTCTGATAAAGTCTCTGGAAGACATCTCTGGTCCTTTCCCAGGCATTTCAAAGGGTGACCATTATTGTTCCCATTCTGACCGGAGACTTTCCAGTGCCCATCTCTGACAAGCTCTGTGTTCATCGGACAGTCTGGTGGTCTTGCAAAGTTGCCTTCTCTGGACTTTGTCACCCGCAGAAGTGATATATCTGCCATAATCACCACTGCCTGTAACAAGTTCAGCAACATTAACTGCACTGTCCCTACACTCCACCCCAGAATAATAAATGTCATCTGCCCCCGCTCCCTGACTGTGGCTTCATGTTTTTAGTACAATCCACAAATGTGTTAATCATGGATGAAAAATCTTGAAGCATCACTAAGATGCTGAGATAGCATCTCAAGAAGATGCTGAGAGAGCCACCACGCACTTGAGAAAGGTGTTGAAAAGAACTGTGATGGAGATACTTTTGTACACACTCCCCACCTCCTTTATTTCTGTAGGAGCAGTCAACACTCCCCTCTCCAAACATCATTCAAAGTCTTTGGCAAGATTACTCTTGCTAGCAATAAGTGTGTTTGCTATTTACTTCTATTAAAAGTGTTTGCTCCATGAAGTATGACTTACTGTTATAATAAAAGCCACAGCCCAAATCTGCATCCTCTCTACTAAATTTATAACAGACATTTATAAATTATTTAACAGTCATATTCAAGCTAGGTTTAACTACAGAAAAGCAACATTCAGCAGTGCTAAGGCACACCATTAAAGCCAGCTGTTAGCACTCCATCAGCTGTACTGTGGTGTGACTACACTGGTGTCAAGCTATTCAAAATCACCACTCCTAATTTTCTCAGGTAAATGCTTCCTACTCTGATTCATGACTATTAAGCAAAACAGGACACTTGGAAGTAAGACTATTCAGACCACTGAAATTCAAGAAGTCTATGCAATACGCATTCAAAACACCAAATGCACATCCCACAGGTACTGTGTACTGTCTTCACAGCCAGTGGTAAAGCCCTTTCTGCTGCTGTCTGGTGGCCTTTGTTTTGTTGTGTAAGTCAAAAGAAGCAATGGCTCAGGTCCCCAGAATTACTCTCAGTATTTAAAACACCCTGAATTGAATTAATTGAATGAATCAGCACAGTGAAACGAACTGGCTCACCTATGTAAAAGCTTCACCTTCTCAGAAGTGTAACTGGTATAGTCCCTGACTTGCCCCATGAACATTAATGTGTGTGACACCTCTGCAACCCACCAGGCTTTGCCTCATTAATCTTACCTCTTTACTGCTCGGGTACTCAAAAGGAAGAAAAGATGGAATTAGGATGTATGTCCCATACATGACCCATGGCAATTTTGGAACCTTACTGCTTCCAAAACTATTTCTTTCATAATCCATGTATTGAGTGGCCTGGCACACCCACATAGTAAGTTCCCCCACTGAAGCTATTGCTCCCTTACTGATAACCTCAGACTGAAACTCCCAAAGTGCAATCCTTAACAATATCGCCCTTGTAAAACAGCAATCACCATCCATTTTTCTCGTGTCTGAGAGACTAGACTATAGCAAGGCCTTGAGGATACAGCCAAGTGCTGTGATCCCAGCCCTCCCCAGACGCAGGAGCTGTTCTTTGCTGCGTGCAGCTGGTTAGCGAGTGCCTGAAGCACCTGGTGATTGTCAGGCACTTGTCTGAACCTGAGATGGGCTCATTCTCGTGGCTGTGAGGCTGGCTGCTGGGATACTTGTTGCAGTTCTTACAAATGCAAATGAAATGACAACTAACTTGATACAGACGTGAAAACTCCACCACTCAGCATCTGTGCACAGCAACTCCTTGTATTAGAGAAAAGAAGGACAATGCTTAAAAACAAAGGTAAAAACTACTGTTGGAATTAAAACCCAAAATCATTCAGAAAAGGAGCATCTATGGCATGGATGTTCTGACAGTCCTGAGAATCTATTCTAAGATCCTGTCATTTGCTAAGTTCAGTGCCAACAATTTGACTCTGAGCTATAAAAGCCTTACCTAAATCAGGGAACAGGATATCAATGCACAGAAACAAGCTTCTACATGATGTGCAACCACACTGCATACACTACTGCCTCACACAGTTGTCATATGATGAAAACAGTTGTGTTGCTAATGCTTGAGCTAACAAGCTACTGTGGAGCACCTGCAGCCACAGCAGCACAACACTGACCTGAGGCCACCACCTTCCTCAGCCTCAATCCTTAGAAGCAGAGCACAGAATACTATTACTCAGGGTGAAAAATAAAGGGAAAAAAAAAAGTGCATGTTTTCCTCCAAATCCCAAGTAATAAAAAATTACCATTCTATTCATAAACATATCCTCTCACAGACATACCTTAATACCTTTTTGAGGACACAAACTCTATGGTTATAGAATAATCTCTTTTCAATAGTAACAGTGTTTACCTCATGTAACAGCTAGTTTATTCTGTAGCTCTCTCATTTAAACCCTGTTATTAAAAGTATAGCTGAAAAGTAGTTTAATTTTATTTCATAACTGCACAAGCAAAGGCGTTAAGAAAAAACTTCTATGACTAATTGAAATACAGGTTGTAAATTAAAAATACCCTGTCTGTCCAAGACTGTGAGAAATTGATGAAAGAGAGCAGCTGAAATCTTGTTCACTCTAATTGTCAAGATACTCCAGGGTTCTACTTCATTTATATCTTAATTCACCTTTTACATTAAGGGTTAGAGAAAGTTTCAAGATAAGTGTAAATGCTCAAAGTCATATTCACAGATCCACAGATTTAATCCTCAAATTCAGCCAACAATATCACAGTAAATGAAGAAATTCAAAATTGTAAGAGGACCGTTTTTTAAAAGTATGATCTCTAGAATATAACAGCCAAGTTACATCAGAGGAAAGGACCATCCTCAGACCTGTGATACTAGTTTGCCACATTATTATTAATAAAACAAGAACACAGACCTATATGCTGTAAACTTGACACTGAAACAGGAAATCCCATGAACTCTAGATAATCTAATCAAACTAAAATGAATGAATAGCCCAACCTCTCTGTCAGTCCCTAGCTGGCTCACTTTCAGGCTTACTTATTTGAATGACTGTCACCAGCTAGGCGGTGACCTAATCCAAAGCCAATCACATTGAACAGAGGGGCACTGCCTAGAAAGTGCCTTCAGTGGCTTTGGGCCAATGCATTAGAGCAACTAAACAGAGAAGACAGGACATTTGAAAAACAAGCTCAAGCTACGGCAGGATGCTGTATATATAAAAAATGTGAAATGTACATAAAATACATGTAGACATAAAGAATACGTAAATTATTTTGCAAAAATAGATGTAAACAGAGAGAACAAGTGAAGAAAGGAGGATGTATGAGTGGTAGCAACAGAAATTTCACATTTACAAGTTATCTCAAAAATAGATTCGGTTTAAAAGAATATACATCAGCATCCTTGATATAACAAAAATAATATACACGTAATCTGCTAAATGGATTGTACTCTGATGCGTTACTGATGAGATCATTGTCATCTGCCAAATCATCCACATATTTCATTAGAATAAAGAGCTACAGAAGAAACACGCATTAGTTGTCTAATGAAAAAAACTCAAAAATTGATTGAGACAGAAGTTGAGTAGCATTATGTTCCTTAATACAAAAAAGACCATCATTAAAAATTAACAAATGGTAAGTGTCTTGAGCTATTGTGTCACTGTTTTCTGTCTTCAAGGCATGTTCTTTTCCCCATAGTAGCAAACAGTATTCACACTCACACACATACATAACCTAACACTACACAAAGAAATTTGCAACGATTTCTGTAATCTCTTCCACCCTGCTGTATCAGCAAAATCACAAGATTTATATTGCAAAATGTCATTGTGACACACAAAAACATTCTGTTGCTAAAAAAAATATTAATAAGCATAAAAAAGGATTTAACATAGCACACAAACAAAAATCACCCTGTTTAGCGATGACTTGAGGGTCTACAAGCCTTCCTTTCCAATCAAAATTGTGCAAGTGCTATTTTTAAAAGTGTGCTTGTAAGTGTAAACATTTACATATTTGCAATAGATTTCTTGAAACAGCCAGTTATCACATCTAATCAAATTAGTAGATCCTACTCTACTTGTTAGGAGGGAATGGAACGACTGCCAGAGTGACTCAGCAGCAGCACTGTCCTGAGATGACACAGAAGCACTGATGTACAGGCACCTTGATGTAGGAGCTTGTGGGCATAATTAAAACAGACATTTCTAATTTCATTTTCCATGGGTTTCCTTGCCTATGTTAAAACTGATAAAGCAGAAACCTTTCTAGTTCAACATTCATCAGAAGACCCCTGCCCAGGAGGGTTCCTGGGGAACTCTGCTGTCACAAACCAAGACAAGCACACTACAAAAGGTCACAGGTAACCCATGAAAATAAAGAATACCCTGAAAAAGTACGCTTGTACCTCTTCAGAGCAATGAATTGCCTTCCAGAAATAAACAAACTCATGTGCATAGCCACAAACACAGACATTCAAAGCAGGAGAACAGAAGTGGCTAGCGCTCCAAATTACCAGCCCTCTGAAGTGGCCACCTTGGGCCTGAGTACTGTGAAACACATAAAGGTCCATGTTATATTCACGTATTTTCTCCCAACAGCCTCTGCATCACCTTCCAAGCATTAAAACACATTTTTCAGCATCACTCAAGTGGGGATTCTAGCACATCTCACCAAACTAAGTCTATCAGAAACAACAGCCAGGACGGTACAAATATCGCAACCCTTCATGTACAACATCACCGGTGATTCCCACAACAACTTCCTGGAAAGAAGTGGAAACAACATATGTGATCAGTAACTGTTTCCAGCCAGTTAAGCTTAATCTGCCTGTCTTTGTGAGTCAGTATCCCAACTTCATAGAAAATGGGTATGATGCCAAACCAAGAGACATGTCATGAGGTTTCATTCAATTATTTTTATAAACAGTTTTGATAACATTTCCTGAAAGGCATGACACAACAGGCAGAATATTATTCACACCAAGTCGCTCTCTTTTCACAACTTAAGCATTTGTAATATTTACTTCCAGCATAAAATGGTGGAACTTTTAAAAACAGATTTCTTTTATGGAAAGACCATCTGTTTGCAAATTTCTAAACAGAAGATAATCTTCTTGCATTGCTACCCATGATTGCCTAAAGCTAGTTGAAGCCATGGACAGCTCTAATAAATAAATAAATAAATAGATAGATAATTTATCACAAAAAATGAGAAAAAAACCTAACAACTAATTCAAGCTACTGTGGTTTAAAAGAAGGCTGAGAAGGTCAAAGGAAGTGGGGATAATTTTACAACGATAATACTGAACAGCAGGAAGACAACAATAAGACAAGAGAGTCTTATGTTGTATGCCCAAATAGTAAGCAATACCACAACACATTAAAAGTCACCATAAATAACTCATTTTCATGGTGGTCAGTCAAAACCTGTCAAACTGTGTTTTGTGGGATCCCTGAAGGAATCAGGAATAAAAAAGAAAGCTTCTGCTACGGCAGAACTTTGTTAACATTCAACAATGATTGGAGCAACCACAGCAGCAGTACATGACATTTTAATGGACATTTCCTAACATTCTAAGCATCTTAAAGTTTGTGATCAAAACTCCGTATATGTATTTAAAAAAGAGAGCAGTTATTGACCTCAGTTACTTGTCCTAAGCTTAAATTTGATACACTAAGCATGTGCTACTTGCCATTGAAGAAAGTAGCTCACACATATGACACAGCCAAGCTAATTCAATCTTTTAATATATATATTTAATTTTACTGGACAACATATCCTTTCATTACTGTGATTCGATGTGCTTACAAATACTCCTGTCCCCCCTCTCAGACAGAATGTGCCTGTCAAGACTGCAGTGCCCTATTCTAAAATGCAGTGTTGAGCAGTAATTGAAAAACTGTAAATACAAACTGCAAAAAATTAAAGCCTCACTTACAAAGTAAAAAGCAGGCTTCACTCAAAAGTTTGAGTGAAGGCCTGCAATATGTTAACTTGTCTTTCATGAGTGCACCCATAAAAGCAGACATACAACCCTCTACTTTGCAATATGTAACACCATACATAGGGATAATAAAAACTTCCCAAATTCTAAGCATTGACAGCAACCGTTATTAACAAGTGTCTGACAGTCTGAAGTACAATGTAGTCCTTCTTCTATAACAAGCAATTTTTCTGAGCTGAAGTAAAATGCTACATCCCAGTGCGCTGGGTGCCATGTCCAGCCCACTGTCTCTCACTCTGTGCCAAGCAGGTGACAACACCTGATACCCCAGTGGTCCCCTGCCCCGAAAACTGCTGCCCTGTAACCACACAGCAAGGTGAGCACAGTTCTGCTGTTGCATTTGTCACACTCCACAGAGGAGTCAAAAAATTGTGGGCTAATTTAGGTCTGAACAATACTACATCGTATGCCTCTAATTACCAGTGTCCACTAAGATTGCGTAGATAGAGTGTTTAAACCATGGCTACTCTTCAACACATTCTCTCCACAACTGTACTTCTAATTCCTCCTCTGTTCTTTTTAATGCATTATTGTTTCCAAATACAATGCTTCAAAATTGCAAATTATGCTTGGCTCAAGGACTGATTATGAGAAATACTAGCACTTCTGCCTCTGCGTGAATAACTCTGATAATAATGAGTGATTGATTGAGCTCCAAGAAGTCCAAATGATAAGAAGGGTCAATTTGAACATTTTTATTAGCTTCTTTTGTTAAACCTAACACTTTGCCAGGCCAGAGACAAATACTGCATCTGGTTACCATGATTTTTTGCAACCCTACAGAAGTACAATTTAGAAAATGAATACTGGTCTAAAGGCAGACCTTATAAGAAATGCTAATGAAACATAAAAATCCACCCATTTTTCTGGCACTCAAGAGATGGCCAAAGAAAAAGAAAACTCAGAAGTTGCAAGGGCAATTTGCTTCCACACTTTACTGGCAGAAAAGGAAAAAAATCCCTCAGTAATATGAAGAGTCATCATAACTCCATTTTAAAACCAAAGTGCTCATTTGACACATGTAAGGCATGGCCTGCCTTATGTAAACATGAGCTACAATATGAAAATCACTAAAAATGCTTGCTAAACACATGCGATAGCAGAGAAAGGAGGACAGAAATGTAACACACAGGCTAGTTAACCCAGGAAATTGCAGTCATATTATTCCAACAACTTAAGTCTTGCAGTCTTGCAAATACACTGTATAAAATCAGCAAAAGTTATAAACATATAAAACATTAATCAAACTAGTCACAGTTTATCTGGAGGCTTCCAAAGATTGAAATTTCCCTACAGGTCTCATTACTTAGAAATTTTAATAAGTCAGTCAGCACTTTTTCTGTCAATTACTAAAAATCTTTGTTGATACACATCTCCTAGAAAATAAACTCTGTAGGGTAAATTAAGCAGTAGGTGATGTCTCTATATCTTTAGATATAGATATCTATCTCTATATCTTTATTCACATATTTACAATTACAGGAGGTAGGAAAGCCCCAGACAATTTCCAGTAGGAGAAAACACTCAACATTGTAAGATCTGTAGGACAACTCTAACCAAAATATCCCTAGAGCCAGACAAGGGCACAGCTGTCATTTTCCTCTCAGAGGATGTCTACAATGCCAAAAAGCAAGTCCCTTCGCTGAGCCACAGCACCCCAGTGCTGATGGCTGTAGGTTACAGGGTCTTCTGTCCTGTTCTGGGTTCCACAGTGCCACCCAAGTCTGCTTGGGATAAAAACCTGAAATTTAATTCTAAAACCAAATAAACAATGCCAATAGGACATTTGCAAGGTCCTCTAGACCACAGTTCATTTAATGATCTTGAAGTGTTCTAGGCCAGGCTGGATAAGGCTTTGAACAACCTGGTCTAGTGGGAGCTGTTCCTGTCCATGACATGGGGCTTGGAACTAGATGATCTTTAAGTTCCAACTCAAACCATTTTATGACTCTCTGAATCTACATTATCAGAAAAAGCAGAGAGGAAAAAAATAACAGGCACATTAATTTCAAATTTTGCTACAGAGATAGGGCTAAGGCACAGGACTTAGCTTGAACCAAGGCTCAGGTTAATAAGCATTAACATGCCACTGCTGGCTTTACATACCTCTGCCTGTTCTATCAGCTGATATTTTGCCCTGCGGCATGAACATTTAGTTTCTACGTGCAGTATCTTCTGGGTGGAAAACAAAGAGCAAGACTTTGCACTGCAACAGCACCACCGGAACAAACCATCTCTGGAGTAGATGCACTAAGACTCAGGTGGATCATCGCTGGGAAGGCAGTCTGGCAGCAAGTCCCCACAGCAGCTGTTGTCAGGGCTTGCCCAGAGCTACCTGGAGCCCTGGAGATGTCTGGCATCCTGTAGCTGCCAGCACTCAGAGCTTGAGCTGTCTTCATGGTAACTGCAGTTGAAATATCTGTATCAACTGTGATTTACACCAGCGATTATTTTAGGACCAAGCTGGGAGGGGAGATTTTTCAGATTGAAAAGATGCACAAAGCAGGACTTGGTTGGGACTAATTACAGGCAAGAGATGTGGGGTTGTGAGTTGTGGGTTTTTTGTTCCAGCTACCATATAAATAAGCTCCTAGTAGAGAATATCTCAGACCTGGACCAGCCCCATACACACTGACATTTTTGTTCTCATTCATACCTGCTCAGGCACTAGAAGAAGCAAGTGACTAGGCCTGTATTTCTTGAGAAACCCAGACCATGATGTTTAAAATAGACCCAGTCTTGACATCAGAGATATCCAACTCCTGAAATGCTCTTCTCCAAGTGAGATCAGCTCTGCTCACATCCAGTGATGCACACAGTATACTGCAATTATCACTGCCATCTCACTACTAATTCTGAATACAGAGCCTAGAATAAATCCTTTAAAGAAACCAACAACGAAAATGGCACTGAGTCTTCACATTTCATTTATCTTACACAAGCAGTTTTCTTCCTTTGGGGTTATAAAAGGCAAACAATTAGCAAAGTTTTTGAGCTCCACAGATGATATCAGGACTCCTAACAGTTACAGATTACAATATTGTTGCTACTATTACCTGCTCAGCAACATCAGAGTAAAGAAATACTTTAATTGTAACACGACATCTGAAACTCCTGCTTGTGCCAGCATGTTGTGCTCTGAATTTCAGGATTTTAGCATTATGAGTTAGAGACAAAGATAGCATCTATAAAAACATTGTGAAATATTTCAGATTGATTTGTGGTATGCTGCTGTTGAAATGTGTAATAGCAGTTCAGCTTGCATTCTAAACACTGCTGGCACACCTGGTGTTGAATATGCTAGAGGCGTTTGCAATCGGTATAAAAATATACTACTTTCATTATTGTGGTGCTCAAAATTACTGATAAAGATGAGATTCTAGATGCATTTTTTTGTTATTAAATTCTCTTTTTCAGATTTTCCAGAGCTAATCCATAAACTTAGTTACTCATTAGACATTTTCTTAGCAAGTACTACTAATAACAGCATAGCATAAAAAAGGAAACTACATACATTTTCAGTCATCCATCCACCTTCAAACTAAACACCAGTATCTGGAACCTGTAGCTTATGTTTTTAGCATACAAATATTTTGTATTTCTACAGTACAGGAAACAACACAGGACATCAAAACCCTTGGAGACACTAGTTAGCATTAACCAGGTACTATACTATTTTTAAAATGAGAAAATAGTTCTTGAAAGTTTAAGCAACTTGCCAATCTCCAGGAGTTTTTTCTATTGCAAGCATAAATAAACCTAAGGACTAACTATGCTGATTCCATTGAAAAACCAGGTCTATGAAGTTAATATATTGACTGAACTAGTTATTTATAACAGAGAATTTCTCTACCAGTACAGCATTGCCAACATACTTTCAACATATAATAGAAACCCTTTAAAACAGCCATATCAGTAGTATGTTGTTATGTTTTTCAAAATCAGTCAAGTCCACCAACTAGTTTCATGAAACCATATTATGTTCTTTTTCCTTTTTGGACCAGGAGTTACAAGACTGATAGCAAAAAAGTCTTGAAAAAAAGTGTTAATATTTGTAGAAACTATGAATTTATCTTCTGCAGAGCAAACATTTGAAAATTTGCTGTTAATCACATCACCAGCTAGACCAAAGATACACTGTAAATCTAGTTCTTGAAGTGAATTCATTCTAGCAGGATCTATTTCACAAACATCTACAAACTTTTCTTGCACTCTTCCTTATTGTAAGTTTGCACAGAAGCATTAAAATTTAATAGGCACTGCAACGCTACATTAACTACTGAAATGTTATTGCACATCAAAAAAGTCTACTGCTATTTTGCAAACATGCTTACCTGAGTGCCATAAAATAGTGACTTAATGTGTCAGATCTACTGAGCTGCACTGCAAGCAGGGCTGCACACTTGAAATGTAAAAGCAGCTCCTTAATAGAAAAGTCATTCTACACAATCTCTAAAAGACATTTTTGTATATGACACACTACAAATTTTGTTAGTATTTTGGAATTAGGTAAATGATCAATAACAGGACAAATTGCCCAGAACACAATATTTCACAAACATACACTGTATTTGAGCACAAAGGCACTGTCTCAAGAAAACCCTAAGCTGCAGATCACTGAAAGCCTGGAAGACAGACCTGGGAAGAACTGCTATATGGTCACCCATTCACGTATCCTGCCTCTGGGAGCTACTGCTGATCACTGTGGGAGACAAAGTATCGGGGTACAGGGATTTCCCAGGTATCATTCAACTCTGTGTGACCAAATTCTTACCCTTTGACATTAAACTCTTAAGGAATATACCAAACATGAAAGGAATTACAAATAATCGTTTCCCTCCCTCCAAAAGTAGGATATATTTTCTTCATTTATGATTGGCTGAACTACAAATGCCTGAGGTTTTACCTGATATCTGTACTTTGGGATGAAAATGAAAATTATCAGCATTAATACAACACAAATTTTATGTAATTAATTAAAAACAGGTGACATTTGCTGGTGTAGCATAAAAGAATAGAAAGGATGATTTCTGTCAACTGTTTCTTCCTCAGTTCCACAGAAAATAATTACCTTTTCTAGCTCAGTGGATCGTATCAGATACTATTAGGTACTGTATCAGCCAATCAAGCTCAGTATCCTAATAGCTGCCAGTTGAAGACAACTTAGAGTAAGATGCTTGGAAGCACAACAAAAATAACCTCTTTATGATAACTTCTTCCTTAACAGTGAGCATGCCGTGAGCAGCTCAAAGTCACAAATGCATGCTTAGCTACATTTCTTTCTATACTCTGGGAGTCCTGTGAGGGCAGCAAGTCCCTGGGGGGACACCTATCACAAAAGTCCTTTGAAATTTAAACTTTTTGGATGACAATCTTATTGTACATACACACATCTTCTTGCTTTATGAGAAGGGTAAGTACATGTTGATTGATTCATATTTTTTGTGATTATTCAGTGTATCTTTTTCTTATCTTTGCTTACTGAGGACAAATACTTTTCACCAGGAGAGGGGTTAAGCACTGGAACAGGCTGCTGAGAGAGGCTGCTGATTCTCCATCCTTGGAGATATTTGAAACTCAACTGGGCATGACTCAGCAGATGAAATGTTGAAGCTGGACTGCTGTGAGCAGGAGCTGAACCAAGCAGGGAGCTCTTCCTGCCCGAATCACTGTAAAAGTGCAGTATTTTCAGTACCTCTTCAGTTCTTCCTAATTCTTTTTTTTTTTTCCCTCCAGAAAAAGTCATCAACAGATTCAAATGATTCCCATTGGCACTGTGTTTCTAATATTTCCTTCTCTCATATTGTTTCTATTAATTTTTTGCTGTTACTATTTTTCCCTGAAATAACAACTTTAAAGCCTAAATAAGCCCTCTGGATGACTTGTACCTAGTATTTTCTTCCTGCATTCAGGGAAACATAAGGGCATGCCTTATACCCACTATTTTCATACTATATTCAGGGACATATTGGAGCTTACTGACTATTTCTATGCTGATATATTCTATTCCAGCAATCATACACTAGTTTATCCCCATTTTTATTGAAGTGTCGTATTATTCTGTCTTCAATGACTATTTCTCTGCACAAGAGTACGACACATGGACATCTTAATAGAAGGCACCAGCCTGCAAACATGCTGCAAATACAGATCATTGCTCCTGGGAAGTAAAGTGTAGTAGCAAATTCGAGTTTGCCTGTTAGAAAAGGATCAGCTGTCCTGCAGCTGCCGACTTAAGTACCTCAAGAAATTATGACTTAACAGCCTATGTCATCTCAGCTATAAAAATATATTAAGTTGCATTCATTTTCCTCTAAGACAACATTCTTATTCCTGTTTTTAAGAAGGATTCTCAAAGATGACTCTGCTTTAAAAACATAATCTACATAATTCGTAATGTATACCACCGTACAGGTGCTATCAGTAGTGAATTAAACCTCTTCCAAAGAACCTTTCCAGCAGATAATGAAACAAATGTCATTAATAGAGCCTTCCACCTAACAAATACTTCATGTCTCAAGAAAGTATTTATTTATGATACTTTGTTATGGACTAGTGCACTGCCTGGTTAGTCTTCAATTATCACATCAGGTGGAGGAAAAAATCCTATTTCTGTGTGAGCTTAAACCGAAATTGACTTTGAATCTCTGAACTGTCAACAAATTCTTCCCTGAAAAGGCTGGCTTTGCAGAGATTATAAAGTAGGTGTCATCCTTGACACTTGCGTTCTATATTCATCCAGCAGGCCTGGAAGAGAAGTGTGCAGAACGCCGGGCAGGATGGCGGAGGGCTCAGCTGTCACCCTGCCTGCCTCCCTCGCTTGCTTTGCAGGCAAAGACGGTGCTGAAGGTGTCAAAGGTTCTCTATTTAAAGTCGCTGACAAGCAAAGGAAGAACACTGGGAGAATATGTTAGCAGCCACTATGAACTCGTCTCTAGTAACAAGTCATCCTGACGCTTACTTCTGGATGTTAGAAACAAAACCCCTGATTCTATTTAAAATTTAAAAAACCCCAAACCCTCATACACTATACCCGCATCAGATTTAAAAGTTCAGGATTTACTCTGGATAAATCCAGTGTTAAGAATACATAGAGCAAAGCCCTGCTTTCTGTCAGAGTGACAAACCAAAAAGCCACATACGATTATGTTAATCTCCCACTTCAAATCTCCCTCGCACAATTGCATACCACTGCTTTCTGTGTTTCGTTTAAAAGCCACAGAGTTTACTAACCACTTACTGAAGCTGCATTCCTTAAATCCCTGACAGATTATGGGAACTTGTTTGGTTCAGAAACATGAATTTGCCATTCCACTGCCCCCTGCCCCAGTGACAACTTAGTCAAAAGCTGGATGTGCTTGGGGCTGTGGGCAATGAAACACACGTCCCCTCAAAGCAACTGATTCAATTAAGCAGCAGAAAACAGGAAGGTGAAACAGTGCAGAGAGGAAGGAAGGAGCATGGCTTGTCTTTCCAAAAAAGAAAGGCTATTTCCAATCAAGCTTATCTCTTTCAGTCCCGTATTTATTTTTAATTGGAAAGAAGGAAGTAAAGAATATGAAAATGCTTTGAAAGACACTTGTAAGAGTCCTGGGTAATTGTCTGCATCAAAGATGAGAATTTGCTGCATGGCTGATTTCATTTGAAAGGCATTTCTAGTTCTGTGTCCCAGTGGCCAGCTGAAACTTTGAGAACGGATCAGGACAAAGTAGCCCACAGGAGCACAGAAAAAGTGTCATCAACAGTATCCAGCTCGCAGCCAGGATGAGAAGTGTGCTCCTCCTCCTCCTAAGTTTGGAAGGACATCCTGCTTAGATCCTGCATCTAGGATTATAGCAGGTTGCACATTTTCTAGCTGGTGGCAGAAGAGGGGAAGCAGATGTGGACTTAATGATAGTTGTGCCAGCTGGCTTGTAATAGTAGCAGGCAGAAATCAGAGCACAAATGGCCCCAGATTCCATTTACCTGACCAACGACCCAGCCCAGCGTTTCTGATGAAAGTCTCAGCACAAGTGCCACAAGCTGTCAGCGACGTTCTTGTATGAGCATTAGCAAACCCCAGCACAATTCAATGTGTGCACAACAAGCTTCCAAGTTTGAAATGATACAGCTGATGGGTTTTTTAAACACTAACCTCCTCCTCTGTGTTCTAAGGCTCAAGATTTATGGCGTTTTGTTCCATGAGCAGAGCACTAAAGAAAAAAAATCCGCCAACTTTTGGAGTTCATTCCCATGTTTTCTATTAAGCCTATACATCAGTAAGTGTCACTCACTAATACAAAGTCCTATTAGTCATGCTTCCAAGGAAAATGTCATTATTGCTGCTTCTTAAGCTACTGAATGATAGAAGTAAGACCACAGACTTTGTTTTATCAAATTTGAGCTATTTGCCAGTCCTGCTGATTAGGGTATAATTCAACATTATTTCACACAACTCAGATACTTTTTAGTCATGTGCCGGCTTAAAAATCTGAAGATTGTTATTAAAGAGAAAGAAGGCAATTACCAAATCAGTGCTGTAACCTTTGTGATTTGCTTTTCATCTCCTCACAGACATTACAATGAAAAAAACTTAAATGAAAACCAGACTAAGCACTACAAGTCATGTAACAAGCAACAGTAATCCATGTAGGTTATTCTCCCAAATGCCTAGTCAGAGGTCTCAGATGGCTAATGTGGTTGAAATGTGTAATTCAGAGCTACAAATAGTATGTTTATAAATCTGGACATGTCCAGTGCACCTTGGAAGCAGCTGTGTGGGGTTAAAAAAAAGCCAACAGTATATCGGATTTCAGCTAAACAAGGCTGCAAACTGAATTATCTATTCCTCTCACAGAACTGGATGATACAACACTGCAAGGCTCCCAGTAACCATTTTAAATATAATTTAATCTAATTATGATTAGATTTTAATGGTAATCTAGCAATATTACATTTGCATTGGCTATTCAGTGCATTGATTTACCCACCTGTATGCTACTATAGTTAAGATGGGAATTAAAGATCAGTTACCATACATTATGACTTTACATCTCCATCAACATTACAGGCCAGATCTTAAAATACACAACCTCTGATACTAAAAACACTTCTGCACAGGATTAATTTTACTCTCCTGTTCTTTGAAGTTCAATACTCAGTGCTTATATTCTCCATTGAAAAATCATGTTTATATTTGACTCAACTATTAACTCCTGTAGTAGAAAATGTATTTATTTCACATAACATACTTATCCACAAATGCTTCAAATTACATTACATCTATTTCATAAGCAACCTCTAAAACTGATACTGATACTTCTTGCTTAAACTCAAGATTAAGATACAATGTCATATTCCCCATCTTTCATTTTCCTCAGCTGTTCTCCACATAAACTCAAACATACCACATATGTTTAATAAGGCATTTTTCTCCAATCATATCAAGGTTTGCTTATTTCAGTAGTTTTTATTATCAGGCAATGAGTGACCGTCCCTCGGTATTTTCAGCAAGACATGGCTAGCTAGCTTGGTCTCCCTACTATTCCCTTCCCTGCCTTTGGAAACCCAGAGCCACTTCTTTCTCCCTGTTATTCTCAACATCTTAGAGGTTCAGTTTCTTGTACAGATGTTATTCTTCAGACACATCCTTTCCTGAGACTGACCACTTGCTGGACATATTTTGTCTGTCAGGAAACTCACCAATGAGAGTCCCTCATTCAAACTTCGTAGAGTCTACTTTCTTGCAGATAAATTTAATTGCCAGAAAAATTGACAAACACAGTGGACACTACTGTCTTACAGAAACATGGTTCAGGGATGGCAACAGAGGAAACTGTATGTAGCTTAGGGAAGCTGGGAAAGATGTGGAGCTATGACTGCATTTGCCTGTGGCCTATTACTTCACCAATCCAGCCACCCACCCAGCAACTCTATCCAACCTTGTACACTGGGAATAAGCGTGAATGAAGTACAGGGACTGTAAATGATTAGCAGCACCACAGCAGATGTGTCATTTCATCATCATCCAATACCTATGAAAAGGAACATCTCCAATCTCCCTTTCTTACATCTTGACAAGATCCACTTTCATGAATTAAAATACACGACAGGGGCTAGAGGAGATGGAAGAAAAGGCAGTATATACAATTTTTGTTTCAGGAGAGAAATGCCAAAGAATCACACAACGCACATACCCATTACATTAATGTACACCTACCAGCACTAATTACAGGCACACTGCTTGAAACTGTGAAGCCTTTTTCTTAAGGCAGCACTACAATAACTTATTTATCTACTGATTGTTTTTGTCAGGTTGATTGTTATCAAGAAACAGAATCTCTACTGAAAAAATAAACAAAATCAGACTCAGAAATGAGTAAACATATTTAATATTGCACTTGGAGAAGCATACAGATTTTTATAAACTTCTGATGTCAAAACATATATCAACTCAAGCCTTCTAAGCAGTGAAACAAAAAAACCAGGAGAACTTTGTATCAGCTTTCCAATACCTATTTGCTCAGCTGGCAGTGGCCATCCAGTCACTCTCTAACTACCAACAATGGACAAGAAGGAAGAGCACAGCATCTCACAGGGTACAGGATTTGGCACATGATTCCAATGAAGGGATAAGACAGGAATGATCCAACTATTCAGGTAAAACACGTTCAGGTATAAGCAAAACACTGCAGCACCTGCATCTCCTCCAATAGACCAATATTTCTGTTCAACACTTTTCTAGGCAAACTTCTGCCCTGTTTTAATCTGTGAAGAGGACAAGTCTTCTTAGCCAAATGACATAATTAAATAACCTGTTCTGCCCTGAAATGTCTGTTTGAAAAAAGAAACACACATTCTCAGACAGATTTATTTCCCAGTGAGAAGGGCGAACTTTCAGTCTGTCCACAGCCCAGTGTCAGCAAAGGTGCTCTGTAAATATGGGGATTTGTGTGTGTCAGAGCCACACAGTTTTGCAGTTTTCAGTTCTCCTCCATGGTTATGTCAATCCTCTTTACTAAGTTTTACACATAAGCAGTAAAAGAATGCAAGTTTTTAAAAAAATTACTTATGATTTTAACTTGTTATCTGAATCATCCAGGAATTTCTTGAAAATAATGACTAGATGCTGAAGGATAAATGTAACCTAGGGTTCTCTAGTGGGAGTTTCCATCTCATAGTACAATTTAATGAAGATCCCAGTAGCAAATCCTAAGATTTTAACTGAAGGCAAGGAGACTTATTTTTATACATCATATAAGACTCCACTTTATGAGCTGCCATTTTGCATATAGGCAACAAAAAGCCCTTTGGCTAAATACAGACATTGGAATAAAGTGTCAGTTAACAGCAATTTCACCCTGCAAGAGTTTTTGCTCATATATCCTAATGAAGAAAGATTACTTTAAGATTAGAGAAATGAAAAAGAAGAAAAAAGTGGAAAAGGAGAAAAGAAAAAGAACGACAAAGAAATCACAATGTTGCACAGAAGCAAAACATCCAATTATGCTTTGATCTGGTTTGAATTTTAAATGTTACTGTCATCATTATTTTATATCACACAACTTCTTTCAGTGATTAGTTGATATCTATGATATATGTCAAATGTACAGAAAAACAAAGCATGTTATAGGTAGAAGTAGTAGCTTATCATGCAGACATAACAAAGCCCATCTATCAAACATTTTTGAGAAACCTGTCAACAAAGCTAATCAAGCACCAAGTGGAAATGAGACATAGTGCTTAATTCCCTCAATCTGCATTTTCTTGCTTGCCAGGAACACCTCTCTTGGGTGGGCTGACAAGGTGCAAACTAATTTACAGATCCAGGAGGAGTCAACTGCATCCAGACAGCACTGCTCTCACGTTAATTAAGAGGAGACTGAAAAGTAAAGTTCACTCAGAAATGGTAGGGAGGGAAAATAAGTCAAGAAAATGTTGACTGTTATGAAGAGCAAACAACAAAGCATCGTCAGATCCTTCTATCAAATTACTGCTGTTTTCAGATTAAAGATTTCAAAAATGTTATATCAAGCACAGAGAAAAGGTTACTTGACTGGACCATGGAGTAGCCCAAGCTTTTTAGATTGTTGTAAACACTTTCTGACTGAACTCACAAGATAGCACTCAAGGTACCCAATAAGCTACCACTTAGAACCTATAGAATTTATCATATATAATGTGCCTCAATTTTACCTGTCATTTTTGCTGTATAAAAATGGCAAAGAGTGCAGAAAAGAACCAGTCAGCATTTCGTACCTCCTAAATTCTCCCAGAGCAGGGTGCAGTGCTCCACTCCAGGTTTGAATTTAGGCAGGCAAACACTGGGAAGATGAGGGCACCCCCATGGGTCTCACAGGGGCCAGGCTGAAGTGCTCACTTCCTACCTGACATGTGGAACTATCTCCTATGCCTCTTCTGGTGTTCTATGGCATACACTGTCTAACAGTCTGGTATTATTTCACATTTTCTAAAGAAGTTTTGTAAATAATATTTTCTAATTATCATCACTTTTTTCTCCCCTAATTAACTAGTTTTTCTATTAACTACTCTCATAATACGATTCACAGTCACAGATCAGTTCTCAAGAACCTATGCAGTTACAACATAGGTTCAACTAATGTTTTACAGCATAAAGAAAGCAATGGGATGAAAGTTAACTGAAGCTCCTCTCACACATTTTCAGAGCAGAATCATTAATAAATCTTTAAAATAATACTGGTACCTCACCTTAAAATTAAGTAATGAAGAACTGAATATACAAAAGAAAACAAACACTTCTTTAATATTTTTTTTTCCTTCAAAATATATTTATTTACTCTAGATAGCTAAAAGAAAGACTGCCTTTCTTGCTCTCTCACCCCTTCCCACAAATGATCAAAGATGTTTGTCATGCTTCCCCATTTACCCACAACAGCAGGGTGTCCCTCAGCAGTCTGCTCCTTTCAGATCACTTATGTCTGCTGGAGAGATGACTCCTTTAAAAAGAACTCAGTGTTTGGTAAAAATCAGTCTTTCACTGACCCATCCTCTGTGGGTACTCAGAGCACACATTCTTATTTAGATCCTGTTTTCCTTAAGAGGAGCATGCTGTTTTTCAATCTCAAACTGTTTCATCTCTTTCACATCATACCTCCATGATACCAACAGTCTTAATAGTAAAGCAAAGAAAAACATTCATTTAGCAACACATAAGCTTTGGGTACAGTATTTAAGAAGAAAAAAAAACCACAAAACCCAAAACGGTTTGACTTGTCAAAGGATATGTACATGACTTAGACATCACCAAAGACTCTTCCCAAAACCAAGCATTTTTTGGCTTAAAACCATTTTTAGCTTTGCCTTTCTTTTCCTTTCGCCTGTCAGCCATCTCCTTCTCTTCCATTCTGAGCTGTTTCCCTTTCATGACACCACCCATGGGCTCAAAAATTGAGAGATCAGCCCATGCACACCATGTATGTATTTGCATAGTAAAATATGGCCTCAGCAAACAGTCACAGTATAATGAATAACTAAAAGATGAAACTTCTTTTTATAATTCATTCTACATTTCATTGCAAAGCACCTACCTGAACATGTCTCCTAAGCCTTTCAGCATTCCTTTCTTTGCCTTAATTTTATCCTTCTCTTTATCTCGATCTTTCTTCTTTTCCTTTCCAGCTTTTTTTCTGTCACCTTTATCTTGACTTCCATTCATCTGTCTCTCCAATGAGTGGGATGGCTGGTCGCTTGCTGTGGACACAGATTCTCTACCAGATCTTGAGCTCTCCTCTGTGTCTTCCTCCACTGAAAGACAATATTAAGAAACATGAGTTGGATAAGAACAACCAACAAGACTATTCCACAATGTATTTTGAAGTAGGATATATGCACACCCACAATATACTCGTATTTAAAAAAAAAATAAAATCAGTATCTGCTCACATGGGGGTTTCCAAGAATGTTCATCAGAACTATAAAACTGCTAAAAACAAGGGATTTACATTTGCAGAACGCGCTGAAAAACACAATTCATACTTTGTGGGTACTCTGAATAATGTATGAATTAATAAAGGAGATTAGCAAAGTGATGTTAATTGGCCCATTCTGATTCAGTATCTAAATCAGTCGAGGAGAGCTTTAGAAATATAAGAAGAACAACAGCAGTGCAGCATGACTTGTCAGTAAATTCTTAGTCATACTCTCATAAAAATATGAAAGTCATATTAACCCTCAACACAAGCCTTAAGACTTTCTTCTCCTACAAGTAATGTAACAGTTTTGTTACACTAATTCATTTCTTGGAGTCATTTGAAACACATCAAACACTATGATTTTTACTTTTGTTGTTATTCTTGGTTGGGATAGGTGGCCTGGGAGGTTCAGGCGGGGAGATTTCAACCAGGAGAACAAATAAAATCCTTTAAGGACAGATAACATGTTCCTTCTCTGTTTCTAATCCAAGATCAAGAGTCCTAAAGTACACTCAAGGTCAGATTTAAGAGATCACATGTACTTCAGAAAGGTTAAAAGAAAAATGACGAAAAGAAAAAATCTATTAAAAACTGAAAACTCCTCCAGTAGTTTAGTAAGAAGAAAATAAAACACTTCAAACTGATGGGTCATAATCTTGCACTCTATGACTGGTGAAGCTGTGACTTTCCATGAGCTCTAACATTTTATATCATCACATTGTAACCAGGGCTGCAACCACCTCCCAGTTTTCCAACAGGCAGCACAAAGCAGCAATTAGGATCCCAGATGCATACTTAGTGCTGTCTCCTGTAGCTCTAATGAATACAAAGGCTCCAAAAAACTTTTGGCAGTAGTAGTTGAAAAATACAGTTTTGCTTTATTATTATTGTTATATTTACTAAATATTATTTAGATTATTAATTATTATAATAATTGTTATAAATATTTGTTACTGTTCATGCGCTATTAGTCACAGACACAAGCCTGAATTCAAATGCTCCCATACTGTACATCCTTAGCTAAGCATGACCCCTGATTATGGACTTGTCTTGTCTAAATCTTAACAAAATAATTGAGTTTAAGTCTGAAAGTCACATAGTCTATGGAAAAGAACTTTTTATACTCAATAAGATTTGGAAATGGTCACGACTTACAGAAGGAAAAAAGAATAATTTTTTAGTTTCCCCTATGTTTACTACTCCTTAATATTATTTCTGCTAATACTACTCAAGACCTCAGCAACTCTTCTACAGCCAATAGAAAAGTGTAATTTTTTAGAAATTTCTCATATATAGACTACTGTAGAATATAAACTTGCTTTTCTTAGTCATCATTCATATTGACCTTACAAGTAAATCATTGAGCCTGAAAAGTCTGCAAATCACTGAAAGCCGTTCAATATCATCTCTTTACTCTCTCTGACACTGGCTTGCAAAATGCTTTTTACTCATTAATATTACAGTCCACAGACCTGTCCAACAGACTTAGTACTTTTTCACCAATCATCAAGATTCTCCAGCCCTGGAAGATCACGTAAACATATTTCAAGAAAAACATACCATGTCAGATGTATCTCAACACTAAGAACTATTTTTGAATCTCAACTAGTACTCGGAAGTACGCACCACGAATTTAAAAAAAAAAAGGGAAAAAAAACCCCTCAAAAAACAGAACAAGGCCAGGTCTTGGCATTTAATGTTAATTTGTCTTCAGGACTGCTATGAGTAAAGCAGATGACACAGTTTCTCAAACGTCAACACAGTTTTAATATTCAAATAATTGTATTTTAGGAAATGAATAAGTCCTATATTTGCCCCTGTACTAGCTGTTCTTGTACTTTTTTTGGTCACAGTGTTTCTTAATCAGTGTCTGGAATGATATTTAGTTATTATTAAAAGAATTGTGGAAAAACACTTTGGAATAGAGATGTTAATTTTTTTGCACATTAATTTATAGCTACAATCTGTTCCAGTTAAAGCCAACTAGACATTTAAAAGATTGCACTTGCAAACGAATATAATTAGTGAAAAAAAAACCTGCATAAAATTTCTGACAAATTTTGAAGTCAGCTGTTTACTTGAAACTTCATTGCTAGAATTTTAAAGATGAATCAGTTTGGACCTATGTTTGCTCATATTCATATAGCAATACACTATATTAATCATAAATGTGTATTGCGTACTGTGCTATGCTGAGCTGCTGAACAACTTGTCATAACAATGCTTTTGCTTATTATTTATTTTGCATATTCAATGAGAGAATATTGCCTCCTTTCCACACTGGTGCTGCAACATCTATTTGTCTATCATGAATAGTTTGCTTGCAATTAGCTCAGTAGCTTAGACTGAGGCCTGTGAACTGGGATACCTGCCCTCATGCAGTAAACACTGGTCTCTTTACTGGACTGAAGACATTTCCAGTTTTCTTAAAAGGACTCCACATGAAAAAAACTTGTTTCACTTTTATGCAGCACAGGCATTCTGCAATTAACATACACCTAATTACTAGTGTTTAGAACAAATGCAAATGCTGCTCAATTAAAATTCAAGCCAAGGCTACAAATGAAACTTCTAATTTTTGTTATGTTGCAGTAATGACATTAGGTTACTGCAAAATGCAGAATGTATTTGTTTTGGTGCTGTTGTTTTCTTCCCTTCCTGCAACCTCCTGACTCCCAATTCAGGATGTTGAAGCCAAAAAATAGAATTGGAGTATACTTTAAACATCAATTAAAACTGAAAACTAGTGTCATTTCATGAACCATGCTGTGCTACAGAGAACTACACAAACAGGTATTATGAAGCTATTCTCCTAATTAGCCCATAAAATGGAAAAGATGCACATGAGGAATCAAAGCTACTTAATGTGAAGCTATTTTGCCACTAAGCTTCTAGGCCTCTTATTGTGATATTTAATACAGCCCTAGATTCTAGCAATTAAGATTCAGCTAAAGATTAGAAAGCTTTGTCGATCTCTCCCAATCCAAATGCCTTATTCTCATTCATGACACTAAAGATAAACATTTTGCTTCTAGTCAGCTATTTCAAGTATTAAGAAAAAAAACCCAACAAACAAACAAAAATTAAAAAAAAAAAAAATAAAAACCCCAAGAAAAATTACCTTTAAAAGCTGAACACCCACACATTTCCACAAATGTTCCTTCTTTACAGTCATTAAAACTCAAACACATCTTCTTAAATACTTAAAATCTTACTCTAGAACTGGTCACTGCCATCTGATTTTCATCCTGCAGTTAGTAATTTAATACCATACTGTTCCAAGGACAGCAAGGGCATTTAGAAGATACAGCCCCTTTGCCACGTATGCTACCTGTATTTGTTATGGCTTTTTTGGGATGATGATGTTAGGAATTCCTCTATATACAATATATTGTAGTGCTACTCCAAAGTGGGTCACTGTCTGGAAGAACACTCCTAGCACTGACACACTTGGAAGAGAAAAGCAAAAAAAAAATCAAGTAAGACAAATGGATCCAACCTCAAGGGCATCAGCAAATTGACCTCCAGCATGTTTGCCTGGGTTTTATAATGAGAGAAAGCCACATTTTAATTTCAAACAATTATGGAATAATTAAATACAATTTAAAAAAACTTAGGCAACGTCGTTATGGCAGCAGTGAGGCATTAGTTACGTTAGGACCAGATTGCTAAACTCCTACATATTCATATGTGCCCAGGCTTTGTCCAGCTGAAGACACCATTTGGTAAATTCTCTGGAACCTAAGGCCACATACAATTTACACAAAGTGGAGCAGACTGCAGTGCTTTCATTTTTAACACAGATATAGCTATGTTTTCAGAAAGACAGGCAACATATGGCTGGGACAGCTCTTAAGCTCCCACAGCCACCAGGAGACAGAGATGACCTCGAGGACTGAATTCTGCCCAACCAACTTACTATATTTGCTTTGCTACTGATCTGCTTCTACGAACCTGGCACTTCAAATTTCTAGATTACTTCTTAGATGTTTCATTACAATATGTGGAAGCTATCAGAACACCACTCAACAGAAGGCATAGTGCTATGCACATAGCTTGTTCACAGTTTGCTCAGCCCTTCTTTACTGCGTGAGATCTGACAACAGCCTCACTCTTGCTCTCTTGTGACATGAGATGGCTCTTGGTCCAGCAGTGCTAGACAACTTCATCCAAACAGAGAGATGAGGGCAAAGTCTCATCCCACATCATTTCAGTTTCAGCCAGAAAGCTTTGTCTGTTTTCTGCTTGTGCTGGTTTTGGCTGGGATAGGGTAAATTTTATTCACAGTGGCTGGTATGGAGCTATGTTTTGGATTCATGCTGACCACAGGATTGGTAATACAGAGAGGTTTTTGCTATTGCTGAGCAGGGCTTACATAGAGCCAAGGCCTTTTCTGGTGTTTGCACTGCCACACTGGCAAGGAAGTTGGGGGTGCATGGGAGGATTGGAGGAGACACAGCCAGGATAGATGAGCCCAACTGACCAAAGGGATATTCCAGACCATATGACATCATGCTTAGTACGTAAAGCTGGAGGGAAGAAGGAGGAAGGGAAGGTTTGGAGTGATGACGTTTGTCTTCTCAAGTCACTGTTACTCATGACAGGGCCCTGCTCTCTTGGAGATGGCTGATCATCTGCCTGACTATGGGAAGCAGTGAATGAATTCCTTGGTATGCTTGGCTTGCGTGTGAAGCTTCTGTGCCTCTATTAAACTGTCTTTATCGCAACCCATGAGTTTCCTACCTTTTGCCCTTCCAATTCTCTCCCTGGTCCTGCTGGTGGGAGAGCAAGTGAGTGGCTGCGTGGAGCTCAATTTCTGGCTGGTGCTAAACCATGACACTACTAATCCCATGAAAAGGATCCAATGGGCTCCAAATACTTGCTTGCTACTCTCTATGCATTGCATCAAAACCCCTTACCAGAATCTCATAAACCTATACTCACCTTGCAAGCGCTTCATGACAACAGCTTGCTATGTTTTTGATCAAATGAAGTTAAACCATCTGTAACTTCTGGATAAACCTTGGATATCTGAAGTCTCAAAAAGGGATATTACTATCAGTGGGCTCACACTAAACAAGGCATTCTATAAAAACACGGCCTTATGTCCCAAAAGACCATAGGCATGCAGCTTGTGAGAATGAGCAGAATCACTACACATTTACTCATACCTATTCTTCTGCTGGCCAGAAAGAGATTGACAGCCAGCAGCACCAGACCAGCATTTAGCCTCACTGCTGCATGAAATTGTTAGGTGCTGAAAAAGCAAAGCAGAATTAATTCTGTCTGTAACTACCTTTGAGAAAATTACCTCCCTTTCAGTCTCAGAACACTCTTAGAAAGAGGCAGATTTAAAAAAATAAAAAAAAAAAAGAAGGAATTTTTAAAAAATAAAAAAGTGATTACTTAAGTAGCTTATAAAACAATTTAGGGGATGATGCCTATTAAACAGACTTTCTGAAACTAAAAAAAAATTAAAAAAAGAAGAGAGTGAAAAAATTCCTTTTCAAGCCTTTTCCATTAGCATTCAGGCTAAATACCTTACTACTTCAACCTTCCCACCATCATCTTCATTCATAAACTTCTAACTAGCTGCAGGTTGATTAAAAAAAATTCTGCTGGTATGTGACAAGTTGAAAGTAGTACAACATGAAGGTTAAAAATTCAATGATTTTAATACAACCCCTGATTGAGGTAATTTACCATTCATACTATTTTCATTCAATATGAGTTGTCATTTTCCCAGCCCATTCTTACATAGTTCAATAATGATAAGGTTAGCTTTGAAGTGATTCTTTTATGTTAATGACATTCTCCACATGTTGGGTCATACTTCAGGTTAAAGAACTGAAAATGTAAATGAATGCCCATTAGGGTGGGTAATAGCTGATCATTAACTTTATATTTTATTAGATCTGCCAGCCTTACTCACTCTAATTAAAGGACAGTGATTTCTTTTTATCCCCCCCCCCCAATGCTACAAATGTACTCTTCAAAGTTAGACACATACATATTTGTAACATTAGTGGGTTTATTTGTCATTCTGCTTAAATTTGTTTCTTATTTACGTTAGTACATTAATTAGCTTACAGTCTTACAGAAAATTTTCATAGTAATTTAAGTAAATACACTCTTATTTTCATATTTTAGAAAGGAAAGAAGGTACAGAATTTTGTGATCTGTTAATGCAAATGAAGGGGAAAAGCCTAAAAAGCAAAATCGATGTAGTTAGTTCTATTCTTTTAAAATCCTAAAATTATCTTCTACTACTTCATTTTTTAAAGGAAATTAATGTTATTAATATTCGTTATGTACAACAATAGTTTACTTACATGTTTCCATGCCTTCATCATCATCATCTGCTACAGGTTTATCATATGACTTGTCTATGGCAGCTCTGAAGCTTTCGTTGCAGCCTCGTCCTCGGATAATTCGCGGGCGCGGGCGGTGGAAGGGAATGTCACCATTCAGAGTCACCTCAGCAACGGCTGTCTGCAGGCTTTCTAATGAGCTGGACTTCTTCAGACCTAATGAAGGCCCCACATCTCTGGTTGGGGAACCTTAGTGATTTAAGGGGGGGGGAAATGTAATTAGAATTAGTATTGAGAACTGCATGCTTGATTATGCATACCCATCCTGAAAGTCTTTGGGGACACACTTAACATTATTCACATCGTCTCTCAATAATCTGTAGGGAATTCTCCACAGATTTGTTGGTCTCAGAAGCCAATGAGTATGTCAAGTCACAGTCAACGAAACAGACAACATTAGCAATGTCTGGCTTTTCAAATCAGTGGAGAGAGACCAACATCCATTACTATTATTTTAAACAATTTAAATGATAAAGAAACCACGGAGCTTTAAACATAGCTCATAAAAACAACAGAGATGCATATCTAATGAAATTAAACAAAACTATTAATTATCTTTTGTTTGAGCAGAAAATTTCATCTGTACTAGCAACCGATGAACAGAAAGCAGATTATGGGCATGAATCCTACTGTGTTTAGAGCAACAGTCTTGCAAAGTAGCCTGACTTCTGGCTTCAAGGAACACACTGTTTGTTCGAGTTTTAAAGGCTTGTATCAAATTGCTAACAATTTCATAATTAAATGCTTCTAAGAAATATCAGTTGACTTGCTCAGATTTTGTGAAATTGCTTAAAAATAATCTGTGGAAAGGATCCAATTAGACAGGCAACACCAGTTATCCAGCTGGAAAAGAAACACACTCCTGGCAGTCACCATGTTGAAGTTTGGGCAGCGCTACAGCCAGGGCTGAGGGCAGCTCTTATCGCTGCAGCATGTCCAGAGGTGTGCCAAGGAAGCCCCAGGCAACATTCTGCCTTTCTCCATCCAGATTTTTCTTCTTAGGTTTGTGAACTAAATGTATAGCCTCCGTTCTTAGATACACACTCACAGTGCAAATCACTTGACAATTGCACAATTACATCTCACATTAAAGTTAAAACTGAAAGAAATCTTCCAGGGGCTAAAACAAAATCACTGCATTTATTTGAAGTGATTTTGTTCAAAAGTGCAGTACAGTCCTTGGCTAGATTTTCCATAGGATTTGGGACTGGAGAGCAAGATGAGGTAGTACAACATCATCACAGCTACATTTCCTGAAATTATGAGACCAGAACCCTCATCTGGACTATAAAATCTTCACTTTTTCTCTGCCCAAAAGGAGCAGAACAGGTAAATGTGGCACCACAGCAGTTCCAGGTGGTGGGCTGTCACTCAGTTGACATCAGTATCCTTATCTGACAGAGGCACAGAAGGATAAATTTCACAGCCAGACACGACTGAGAGACAGAGCTAAGACCTGGACCCTCTGGAATACCAAACCTATAAACAGTACATTAGTACTGGTGTGAATGAAGGTGTAATACAGGAAAACTATCTTTTTAAAGTATTTATCTCAGAATAATATAAAGTTCTGAAGTTGGTCCCTATTCCTGCAGATATTAGGAGAGAGAAGAGGACAGTATTAGTCACTGCTCTTTAGGAAAGCTATGTGAAGCTACCTTAAAATGGGGAAACTGCTACTACACGACTAAAACTATTCAGTATTGGTTGGGGAGGAAGGGGTTGCTGGTCCCACAGAAGGGATGCAGAACAGCAGCATGACAAGTCTTCTCCATGCCATTTGTTAACTTGGTATGAGATGGAGCAAATCAGCAAATGCTTTCATTTTCTATTCAGCTATTAAAAGTCTGAGCAATTACATTAAACTGAAATCTCTCAGATCAAATACATTCAAACAGCAGCTGCCAAAGTATTTCCCTTCAACTGACCTACTGATGACATGAACTTGTGAACAGAAACAAACCAAAAATCCTCCCTCACAAGTCCACACAGCTGCTGCAGTTTGGTTCCCCCAGCAGTCCACAGACCTGCTGCTTGGACCTGCAGTCAGAAATAAACACACCCAACAAATGAGAAGTCACATCTCCTAGAAGAAGCCACCTTCTCACTCACAGCCTGTACTTATTGGAGGGCTGAGGGTCATGAGGACAGTTGGGGGCAGAATGCAGTGGCCAGTTGGGATCAGGGAGTGTTGGTGGCATCCCAGCTGTGCTAACAAGCTCCAGTCCAGGATCACTAAACTTCTGAACATGGGCTGAAGTCTAGGGGAAGCATTTTACATAATATTCTCTTTACCACATAAAAGAACTCCAATTAAGACAGCGTCCTATAAAGCTGTCCACTTTCTAGTTTATGCCAAAATGTGCTATTCCTCCACTAATGCCTGCAGTACACAAGGAATGAGATTTTATGCTGTTTTTTACTTTTCAAGACTGTATCTTTTTAAAACAGTCCATGAGACAGAAAAAAAAAATAATTCAACATTTTGAAGAAAAAAGGAGGAAACAGGACAGTTATATATAAACCAGCTGTTTGACAGATCCAACTTCATACACAAAAGGAAAGGGTGTCCTCTTACATGGAAATTTACTGTAAACTTCCTTGTTCCACATTCTGCTTTGCAACCTTCCAAATGAAATGATCATATATCTTTTCCTAATTACTGAGTGGCTCTTTTTCTAAACAGTAATTATAAAGAAGGCATTTATGTGCCCATTTATGTTCATAAATTACTTTTTAAAAAAATTCCATTTACTGACACCCAATACAGATCTTTGTGAGAACCATATTTATGTAAGTTGTGCTTTCCCAAAGGAAAAACTGGATGGGATATGACCTACAGTCGAGTACTGTAAAACCAATAATGGATTACAGAAATTATAAGAATATTTACTGAACTCGGGTGGCCATGAACACAAATGTGAACAGGCTGTAGAATCTGAAATGGGGAAATCTCCTTTCACAAGCAATTCAAGCTCTGTGATCATAAAGCTATGTATATTTTAATACCTTGACTATCTTCTATGGCTACTTCACAGCAAGCCTACTATTTCCAAAATATATAGTTAAATCTCCCTGTAAATTGAGTGAGTTAAGAATTTATTACTAGAATTCACGAGCCAGAAAGTGAGTTGTTTACTCATAATCTGGTAAAAACCAGCAAACTTTCTTTAAAATGGATTCTGTTTAAAATTTATGAGTCACATCAAAACCTTGTTTTCTAAATACAAAAATGTCAGCATTTTCTTCCAGCCTTTACAGTACTGGTGGTAATCATCAGAAATGTTATCTGCTCAGAATGAGTTCTACTTATATTTTGACATCAGAATTTAAAGCAGGGGAAAAAAAAAAAAGGAGAGGAAAAGACACATCTACCTAAAGCATATTTATATGACTGAGGATGAAAGGGAGTCTTTTATGGTTTTTAAAATTTGAAGTTTATCAAAACTTCCCTTTCCAACAATTTTCTCAACAAATATCCTTTGAGGTAGCTTCATCCCTGTGTGCCACACTGCTCCTCCTGCTGTGACTGACACCATGTGTGCAGTCTCCTCGCACACTCGGCCGTACAGCTCTGCTCCACATGCCCCACACCCCTATCCATCTCCTGAGCGCTTTGGGACATGCTCACACCACCCTGCCAAGCACAGCCCCTGCCTGCCACACATGCATCTCCACCCCTTGTGTCCCCAGCTGGGGGACAAGGGCCAAGCCTTGCCCTCCCATCCGCGCAGCCGCCCCCTGCTCAGGCATGGCTGTGCAGGCAGTGTGGGCTTTGGCTCTCACACATAACTTACACCTACACATCCAATGAGACACTCCATGCACAGCCATCACATGTGCCTGTGTGCTGATCCCTGCCCCAAGTCCTTTGTTTTTCCCTGGCACTGATGCTGTTGAACAACTCATTGTGCTTCCACTTATCTCACCTCACGTTAATTATTTATACAGGGACACAAATCGACTTGGGCAAACTGCAAAGGCAAAACTCAGGATGTCAAAGAATATATGATGTTTCGTCCAGTGACTAATTTTAGTCTGTAAAGTAAATTTTTCATCACCATATTCTTTTAAATCATTTAAAATGACAATTTTTTTTCCATTCTGAAACATTATTTTTATGAACGGTCAAGTCAAATGCTACCTGCAACTAATACCACAATCTTCTCTGGATTTGATTTAACCAGTTTTCCAAAGGCATAAAGTCTACTTTCTAATTACTTTCTTGAAGGATATTAACAGTGAGTCTATTTTCTTACTAACATTACATTTGATAAATTCATCTATTTCTAGTTCAATTCAGACACTAAGAGAGTAACACTTTGGGGAGAGCAGGGGAGAAATAAAGCAAGAAACTGCATCAAAACCAGTTTGGTTTTGTTTCCATTTAATAAAAGTTTATTTTAAAATCACTGTGTAAATAAATAAATAATTTAAATAGACGTTCTTTGACTTTTTTCTTTTTTTTTCATTTTCATAATGTGTACATGGGAAAATAACCACCTAGAGCCGTATTGTGCCTGGGACTCTATAAATGAGCTATGCCCAATTGCTACTGAATATACTTCTAACCTCTAAGATGAACTGTAAACACTGCAAGGATTAGGTAATTCAAGTGAACTATAGAAAGAAAAATAATTAAAAAAACTATTACAGTAACTCAGGCTGATGAGTTCTATGTTCTCCTTTTCAGCCAATACTATTAAGTCCAACTGTGACAGTAACAGAGCTTGTTTTTATCTTTTCTAAAGTAAATATATGTTGAAGCTTTCTGGCTTCTAGAGTTCATTAAAGCATAGTTCACCACACAGTTGGAGCTTTTTTTTTTTCCTTAGAACCAGACAATTTTTAAGCCAAACTATAGTAAGTGGTTTGTTTAGCAGTCACATCCATCTTCAGTAATGGGAGAAATCCAGTGTTTATATACAAAACCCGGTTAAAAGCACACAAGATAAATAAAAGTACAGTAAAAGGTGTTTTTCCTTTTTTCCAGCCATTGAACTTGCTATGAACAAAATATGTAACTGCCTAGTCCAGATGGTATAGTCACACTCTTTCACCCAAGTTGTCCAACTTGTTTCTTTTTTGGAATTTAATCCAGGTGTTACACATAGAGAAAAACTATGTTCAATTCATACCACCCTCTACAGATACCACCAAAACTGCTACACACTTTTAAAACCTAAGCATCATATTTTACTAAACCACACAGGTTTCACACCATTCTAATCACATCCCCATTCAAATAGGCAGGTTAATAAGAAAATTAAAAATAATTTACAATAATTATAAGTTTGATCTTTAACTCCATTTTATGTGAATAATGCTCAGGGGTGAAGGCAGTTCCTAAGCACAGATTATTACCACAACCATTAACACAACTGATACATTCACACTCCAATGGCTTTAATCCTTCAAAACATTCATACATTTTAATTTTGTGTACTCATTCTTAATTTGTAAAGCTGCAAGTCTGTGGCCATATTCTGCAACATTTTAAGAGCTAGAAGACTTAGCTGTTCAAAGAAAAATTATAATTTTATCACTTGATTACTTATAACTTTTCAGTATTCCTACTCATGTTATACAGTCTGGTTACACAGAGATGCAGCTGTGAATTAGTAACTGTAAATTCTGTATGGAATGCACTACTCCTCAAATCATGCTAAAATAAATAATATTTTCAGGTTAAAAAGGTGAATTGTTCCTAATTAGAGCTAAGTAATGTTATGGTGTCCTCTGGATCTAGCCTAATTAAAATAGCATTCCATAGGTCAAAAGCTAACTTATATTAATAAATCATAAAGGTTCATAATTGCAGTTGGTGCATTATTTTAATTACTAATAAAAAATATGCCTTGAAAGCTATTTGTCATTATCATTTTGTGAAACATTACAATGAATGGTATGTGGAAAAGATCCTATTTACATATTCTTTTGTTCTTTTATGAGGCTCAGGTTTCAGCTCCAGAATCAAATCAACTTGCACAAATAATCTTCAGCTCAGCACACAACATGTATCTGATGACCACTTAAGGCCAAGGCAGCAGTCTTCTAATTAAAATAATTATTTTCAAGCACTGTGTTAGCACTGTAATAGCCAAACACTCGACTCTTCTAAACCATCTATCTGTGTGTTACAGTTTAAAGCTAGGAGGAGATTTTCCAAGATTTTTTTTTGAAAGGACAAAAATCCCCAAACAACTCCGAATATTTATGAGTTCAAAGTGTAGAAACAGGTGTCTGCCTACAGTCACATGCATGACCTGGTTGAATATAATACCTGAGATACTTATCACTATAGAAGATTTTCTTTTTCTGTATGACTTGATTATTCACAACAATAGAAAGCAGCCATGCAAGTACTGGAATATTCATGTTTTCATGCAATTTGACTGGCAGTTCTGTAATTGTGGTAAGCTGCTTTGACCAAGGTTTCTATAGCAACAGCCTTACTGTCAATTCTTACCTGTTTTCTGGTCATCCATTGTACTGAGCTTAGTCTCGTCAGCTACTGTTAAAAGGTAAATGCATAACGGTTAGCCCAGTTAGTGCCCATGCCCCACATGCATCCAACCATTCCTCCTCTTCTGCATATTTATTTTTTTTTATCAAGTTAGGGGACCTTAGAAATGTCATACTTCATGCAAATAAACTGCAACAGTAAGCAAACATTCTGGGTAGAAATGGCAGCAAACTAGTAACCTTCATGCAATGTCAGTCATGTTCACATCACAGGCAGGTACAATATGTTATTTACACGTTAGCACATCGCAACTAGTCAAGACAAGTCAATACCACCAACCTTACTGTACCCTGAGGAAGTTGGTGAATTAGGGATTGTAGGCAGGATATTCACAACTATTGTAAAGGAGTGAATTGCATTATATTTTATTATTCCAAGTAGGGAATTTTGTGTGTTTAAAGAATCAAAACTCACTGTTTAAGGTTACTAGAGTCCTCACTTCAGAATCTAAATTAAATGGCAGAAAAATAGATGGGCTTGTTAGCAATTATTTATTGGTTTATCAGTTGGTTTATCAGTTAAAATGATTATAGTTGATTGCCTGTCTTAGCTGTTGTTACTTTATATATACTTCTGATACAAATACTAAAACTTGGGTCTCAAACAGATGTCAGACTAGCCCCATTTTCCAATTCTGATTTCATCTACAGAATTAGAAACCGTGAAGGACCTTTAAGGCTAACTGCATTATAATCATGAACTAAGAATAAACCTGGCTACCCAGAACCGCAGCGTGGTACAGTTTTGTGCAGTTATTCTGAGAGGATTGGTAAATGCACTTTTCACCTCCATTTTAATAAATCCTGTTCATTATGTTTATGTATAACCATATATTCAGAGGGCTACAATGTTTGAATGTATAGACATTTACAAACAACAAACACCACACAGGCCACTTGGCCATTAGTATTTTACTTCCCACAAGCAGACATTACTTGCAGTAGTACTGCACATACACAACGTGTTTGGAATCACAAAATCTATATACTTACAACATGAAAATCAGGTTCAAATAAAAAAAAAAATTGAAAAAATATCACTCACTACCTAGATCCATGCTTTTGGATTTTCGTGTTTTAACAAACTCCAACTGACTGGCATCTGAAAATTGCTTTGTACGCTTTTCTGACATGCTCTGGCGTCCAAAACCCTCTCGCTGGAAGGCAAGCACTGGATCAACATCTGGACTAAGAGTGCTGTAGGAAGGGAAAAAAATCATGCGAACATTTATCAAGATCACGCAACCTTTCACTCTTCAGAGAAAAGCATTTATTTAGCACGTGACTTCTAGCAACAATAAAGTGCACAGTTTTAAATAAACCCCTGGAATTACTCGGTTACACACATGATGGATTTGTTTTACTGCATCAAGCAATTCTAGTTAAAAAGTATAAAGAATTTCACTTAAGGGCTTTAATGAAAGATATACGTATCTGGTGCACTACACATGTACTATGAGAACATAAAGCCCAACACAGGAATAATTTGAGGGAGAACAAAACACTTCCTTTTTCTTCCTGAGAAACAAATATGTTCTATTGACAGAAAATTACCATTTTTCTTCATCAGAAAATGTTTTTAGTAAAGTATAAATAGAATCTGTCCTGCCTGAAGCCCACAGAGCTTTATATTTCTTCATTTAAAGACTTTGCATTAGAATGTCTCTTCATATGTGAAACTGCATGTAAATTTTTCAGTTTTTCTTGCTCTTAACCTGGCTATGACAGACAACCATATTTTCACTCATTGCTTCCCTACAGAACAAGGGATCTACCCTAAATCAGAAATGAGGACAACTGTTTTGAGTTTTGGTCTCTTCTGCAGGTTTCTTATGTGACCTTGGCTGAGTGAGTCAGGTCTTCAGTGAGACAGGTCTTCAGAAGATTGATTTACTAATGTTGGTCAAACACTGGCTGAACCATGAATGCAAGAATGCAGGCAGAATCTGGGGTGCAAGCTAAACCCTAAGCTTGCAATGTGTCGCTCTGGGCACAGCACACATTAAAAGCAATTTTAAAAAAAAAAGCAAGATTGCTTACTGCTAATAAACAGTATGAAAGCAAACACACAAAGATCTTGTGGCTCCTGAAAACAGGGAGAGCATTTAAATTTCTACTTCAGCTGGCATAATAGGAAATCAAAAGCAAAAAATACTAAAAAATTAGTATTTTGAACCATTTTTATCTATCCTGTAAGAAAATGATCCCTCAAATCCCTCCTTTCATTCTTGTACTTCAAGATTTAAAAAAGCTAAGTCCTTTGTCACTGAGATCTCTAAACACCATTCAAAATATTGTGTACATACATCTTACTGTTTAGTACTGTGTTTCAAAATAAGTATTTTTTACTGTAAGAGTTAAGTATAATATACATCTCATTCCTTGTGAGAAACAGGCAAAGAGCAAATTTCTACAGAAACCAACTCAGGCCTTTAAATTCTGTAACATGCACATGTTTATGCATGCCATGTACTATAATCTACAGAAGCATCTTTGATCAAGAAACACCTGGGTATTAGGCACAACAGTAAATAGAGGTAAGGAAAAGTGTTCAAAGGCATAAAGTACTATATAAAGGACAAAAATCACTATCCACAGTACCAGGCAGCTGGGAAGAAATTCAGTCTAGTAATGGCAGATTTACAAATAATAATGTATGTGCATGTGACAAGCACAAAATACTTCACTGTGAGCAGGATCAGAGCTTATATGAATAAAGCCAATGTCAAGTGCCTTTTGACTTTAATGTTTCTGGCTCAGGCTCATAATGTTTTACATTTAATTACTGCAACTATTTCAGAGATGTCTGCGCAATTTAGCAACATTTTGAAGCATATGCTTAAAAGCTCTCATGAATCAGAGACCAAACTCAAAAATAACTATTTAGTCCTCACATTCACTCCCACAAAATAGGGAAAAAATTATCTCCACATGATAGAAAGATAAAATAGGCAAGGCCAATATATTATTCTGGCATTTACAGCAATGCAACACATAGCTGAATAAGAACCACCTAAGTCTGAAATGTCCTCCAAAGTGACTTAAACTGAACTTAGAGGGTTTCAACACCTTTCATAATCAGATTATAATTGACTTTCCCAAGGCCACACAGGAGTTTCTGGCTCACTGCTACTCAGCCCTGTCTCTGAAGGCCAGAAAAATGTGGTTTTACTAAGTGAGAATATTTTTCCAGCAACATCTGTTAGCACAGTTCACATTTGTTAAAGATGACCAGCTTCATCTTGCCGAACAATATGTATCCTGTGACACTTTCTTCAAATACGGTAAATTTCCAAAACTGTTTGTTTTGGCTGTATGCTTCTTTTTTCATATGAGCTTGCTTTGATCCATCTATATAAAGTTTCTAATAGAGCTGAATATCATTTCCATGTAAACATAGCACACACATATATATTGAACTTGAAGTCCTAAGAACAGGCTAAAACTCCAGCGTCAAATATAACTTGAAAAGGATACCAAAGGTCCCTGAGAGAGCAGTGGGGTCTGGACATGGCATCAGCAACTGGGAATGTGGGAGATTGGATCCCAGCGTTTCCACTGACACAACCTTTAGGGACTTTCTGTTTCCCTGATCTGCCTCTATCACACCTCCCCTTTCACACATGCTTATTAGGGGAATTATTATTCCATGTTTATATAGTATCCTGCACACTAAAAGTGCTACTTAGCACCTTTATCCCAGCCCAGTGTAGAGTTATCAATTTTAACATCATGTTTTACTTCTATTATTAATGACCCATGAGTGTGTTTTAGTAATTAAGGAAGGAGCAGGTCACAGGAGTCTGAATGCATGTATATTGTCTAAAAGTATTCAAAAGTCCTCAAGAGCCACAACTGCAAAAGCCAATGAGCACATAAGAGGAACTAATGCCCCTAAAATGCCTCATTTTCATATTTTTCAACTACATCAATAAAAGACAGAAGGTGAATTTAGTGCAAGTCATTAAGCAATGCCAAATGCAATTTACTATATTCTAGCATACTTAACAAATAAGATTTCTGGAATGACAGCTGATCCTTAAAAGAATGTAACCGTCTTCTGACCCTCAATGTTATTAAAATTCCACTTATTAATCCTGTCTTATTGCCCCTTTGTTTTCATAACATTTTCATCAAGGATTAGGGAGATATTGTGAGGCTGGAAAAGCTTACATTTTCTTCTGTGATTCAGAACAGCTGCCATTCTTGTTTGGATAACCCTTCATCCATATTCTTAGTTTTACCCTTTGTGCCTTCCAGCAAAATCGTACAATGCACCTTCGTTTTACAAGTCTTCCTTCATCCATTAGCAACAGGAAATTAATGCAACAATCTAATTCTCCTGCTATTTACTTTGTTTTTTACAAATAGAATACATTAGTAAAGTGCAGCACTGATTTACTCTTTTAAGTGCCATTATATCTGAAGACCTTTACAGGCACATGTTTAGATTTTTTAAGCGTGATCACTTTCACAGCACCTCATCCCTATTTTCTTTACTGTTACTTTCATGTACAAAGTACCTGAATAGCAAGACATGCTGCAGAAGTCATGCAGCACATTTCAAATGGGCTTTAATTTTATGTCCTAGGTTTTTTCTCATATTTGGCTAAAAAAACCCTCCCTCAGCAGTAAGCTATTATGTGCAGGCTTGAATGCTAGTCTATTTAAATGTTTCAGATTCTCATAAAAGCTTTTGCAAAGGACAAATGGACTTTTCATGGGCCCAAATTACAGGTATGATTTGTCCATGAGAACTGGAACATTAAAAAAAAAAAGTAAAAACAGCGCTTAAAACATGAGACTCAATTCCTGGATATAAGATGAAATAAACTAGTATAAAGCAAGGAAGAAGCTGACAGGTGCATATCAGCTGGCAGGTGCTATTGCTGTTTTATTAAGATATTGCTGACACATTCATAACAGGCTCAAGAGACAAGAAAAATAAGAAAATTCATATACTTCACACCATTCGTGGTAATTATCTAGCTTTAAGAAGTGGCAGTGTACAGGGGTGGGCTTTTATTTTGCTATTAATATAGATAATTACAGAACCTGCAAATTAAATCTTAGATCTGTATTAATTGTTCTAACTAAGCAATAAACAGTATTTCTTTGCCAGAAACGTAAGCAAGTCAATAATGGAGCTCAATGCATTTCTCATTAAGACTCTTGTTTAAAATGTATTAAAGTAATTGAAGAGTCAACTTAAGATTCACAAAAGTTATTTTTACTATGGATTAAACATACAAAGTTACTATCCATAGTTTTAAATGCGCAACTATTACTTTGCAAATATTTAAATGTAGATCTATTACAGTACATTATCCTTGCAAATCATATAATAATATGAATGGCATTTCTTCATGCATAATGAAGAAATCTTAACTAGGTCTTTTTATACAAGCATTAATACTAAGGCAAAACAAAGAGCTGCTTTGACCTCTAAGCAGATTTTAAAAGTATTACACATTATTAGGAAAAGCAAGAAAATATACAGAAGTGTTGAAAAGTTTCTAGATATATAATGCAACATAAAAATAAAATCTTTGTTATATAGACTTAGAAATATTTACAGTGAGGTTTATAAATTAAGACTTCCAATCAGGCTTTCATGAACTCAAGTGTTTAAATCTTGTGACTTTTTTTTTTACAAAGCCAGCTCAGTTGGCAATTAAATTAATATTAAATCATCGTATTAACACAGCTATATAGTGATTTTGTCTTAATAACATTTCCACAAATGTGCTTTAACACAGCACAAAACTGCAACCAGAAGTATTTGTACAGACTCCCTTCCTGAAACAGGGACAATTACCAGACTGAAAATAGCAAAATCCAAATATGATGAAAAAAATGAATACTGGCAGTAGCCAAAAATGTAACTAAAGGAAAGGATGCAATCATAGCTATCTCTTTTGTCCTTCCACTAAACCATGCTCTTACCAGTCTGTTGACTCATTAATTGAAGCTTTAGCCCATCCACCAGCATCAACAGTGGCAAACCCAACATCATCATGGGAGCTGGATGATGACTGGTCAGAGAGATGAGGAGGGAGGACCGACAGCCTGTCATCTTCAATAATGACAGTGTCATCCTGGGGCATGTTCACCGTTGGAGACAGCTGGTATTTACCTGAACAAAACAGAGAAAAAAATCCCAAAACTAAATAATGGCAGAGAGTGCAGAGAATGCCTTGAAAAATATATAATCACAGTTGGTAAGAGGTCATGTCAAACTGCAGTACTACCGGTAAGAGTGACAAAATGCAGGTAATAAAATTAACTATATCTCAGTTTATACACATGCTTCTATACAGAGGTCTGAAGAGAGATGAACACCAGTTGTATCTGTGGTCTGCTGCAAGAAGACCACAGTGCCACAGAAGAGTTGAGGTTTGGAAGGGACCTCTCACCTGGTCCAACTCTTGCTGCTCAAGCAGATTCACTTAAGCCAGTTGACCAGGACACCAATCAAATTGCTTTTGACTATTTCTTCTCCACCCCCTCCTTGGGCACTCTGTGCCAATGCATGGTCACTCTTACAGTGAAAAAGTGTTTCCTGATGCTCAGAGGGAATCTCTCATGTTTCTGTCTGTGCCCATTGTCTCAAACCCAGCCCAAGGAACCACCGAAAAGCACCTCTCCCAGGTAGTAGTTCCTCTTGCAAAAAATTCTTACCAAATTCTATTACCACCAAATTCAAATTAATTTTAACACTGTTGTTAAAATGCTTAAACCAGAGCCATCACATGCAAGAAAGGGACATAATAAAGTTTCTACATTAGTCTTTGTTCAGTGGCAGAACTCTGTGTTAATTTATGAGAGTAGAAGTTAAAAGATTATAAAATCTTACTAAAACAATTAGTAAAATTGTCACAGCTCATGAGAAGAAACACGCTAACTTAATCAACCACTAATCTGACAATAAGCTGTAAATTATTCTAAAACTATGATGCACCAGATTAATGTATCACAAAACTTCTATTTTCATAACCTTAATGGCTTCTATAAACACATCAATTATATCCACTTTTTACTTATCGTATAGATATGGAAAAATAGCATAGAATTAGGGGAAAACAATTTTTTCCCCTTTCCAGGAAAGGTTTCAGTTACCATCACTACCTTTGCATGCAATTATTAAAAAACAAATGAACAAACAAAACCTTATGTGTAAAGAGCTAGCTAAAATCCTCACTACACTAGATAATACATATTGCACAGCTTTCCAGTGAGGAGAAAACTGGCTTCAAAAGAGATCATTAAAGAAAGCTGAAGAAGTAGCTGGAAGAAAAAGGTACCGCACAGTGAATGTCTCATCACTGTCAAATTGAAATGAACGTATGCAGTTTGCATAACAGCTGATTCTGCCCAGCTATAGCTCCTTTGATGGACAGGTTAATGTTTAGCCTGGTAATGTACTTCTTTCCAAACATAATGCCTACAAGACTGTTAACTCTGTAGTTAATAATGTCTCCAAAGAATTGACTGTGGAAAGGTATAACCTTATGGCATTCAGCAGATTGAGCTTCCCATTTGAGAGGCTACAGTAATTCAGTAACATTTCTAACTTTTCACTACCTTTCTTTATATCTGACAAGGGTGAAGACTGACATTTTACTAGTTGCTTTGGAATTTAGGACAAAACCCATCTGACATGCCCATGCTTTTCATTGCAGATGAAGCTAAAAACAGGTGAAAGGCTTCACCTCCAGCAGATGGTTAGACAAACCTCAGCAATGGACTCAATACATCCTTTGTAGAGAACTCAGCTGAAGTGGACAGAAAATACCCCTGGAGAATTAACTCTGCAAGTGTTGTGAGAAATGTTACAAGGAAACATGAAAGAAACTTCAAACCCAGTAATCATCAGTGTATTTGACTGATCTACAAATCTAAGGCGTTGCTTGAGCCGTCTACAAACCTCTTCAAGACAATAATTTTCCCTCAGGCTAGAAAAGTGCAATAACATTTAGACTCTGAATACACTTCAAGTCCAGTTCTGCATATATTAATTCAACTTCAGTGAGGTAATCTGTAATAAAATAAAGTATTTTGGACAGTGTACTGAGCAAGGGAAAACAGTCTTCCTTTCAAGTGTGTCTCATCTTAGGACAATTATGCTCAAATTTCTTGGACAAGTTACCAGTCTAAAGAAGGGTAGCAGGCCACACCAAACTATGAGGTAAGAAGGGTTCCCATCTGTCTGTGCAAATAAATCAGTCTCACAGCTCCAGTACCAAATGGCTGGTCTCCAGGTCTATGAGGACTTTTATCTTAGAAGGAAAAAATATGCCAAACGACAACACTTCAAACCTATTATACACTTAAAATAGACCAGAAGATAGTCTGGACCTGAATTAAACCACCAACACAAAGCACTCCAAAAAACCCTGAATATACACAGTACATAATATGAACAACAGGCTTACTCATGAAGAGGTAAACCACTCTGAGTCCTTTTAGGTTTTGAAGTTCCTTGAAATTTGGTTCATTTGTTTGCTGGGATAACCTGACTCCCATACTGACACTGCATTGTCACGGAACTGTATCTGGCTTGATCCCTGCACTTTTGCTATTGCTTTCTCTTTAAAGGGTGGCCTACAAAACCTCTTGAACAGTCTCACTATTTGTTCAAAACAAGTATTCCTTTATGAATGACTCATGAGCATTTTGATACTTTGGGATTCAGACCAATGGTACAATGGGTGCCTGAGAATGTCTAAGGACAAGAATTTTTCCACTATATCCAGGCCTTGGATCTGTCAGCTATCGTAGCAGAGCATCACATTCTGATGAGATTCCCAGCCAAGGAACTGCATTCTGATTGTAAAGGGTTATTTTCATTTCACTGACACACACACACTACATCTCTAGCTAAATTTTTGTCAGTAGTGCTTCCTCCTCATTCTATCCTTAAGACAGCAATTATTTATGCAGAGAACAAAGTATTTCCTGTTGTGTAGGAACCATCAAATTTCTGGGGGATCCTTCAGGATGAAAAGCAGATTCAGTGCAAGTGACTGTTATTCTGCACACCCCCTGATAAATAACTTCTGTTTAGCCACCGTTAGCAGCAAACCCACCACGTTCATTAAAAAAATATCAGCAACTAGAAGAAAGAGATGAAAGAGGACTTAGTACGAAGCTGTTTGTTGTATAAGAATAATTTATACAGACAGCAGCTATGTGTTTGTGTATTGCACGACTCAGGAGCATAATGCATGATATACAAAGCATGGTGTTTCAAAAGAAGAGACTTGAATTTTTAATTATAGAACGAAGCAAACCAGTATAACACACTTGTTATTCTGAATGTGCTAACAACATACAACCTGAAAATATTAAAATTAAAATATTAAAATAAACAAACGTAAGGGTTTATTACAGCCATCTAATTCTTAAAAGAGAAGACCCAATTTGTAGAAATAAAAAAACCCACCTAATCAAACCCAATATTATTCCCTGAATACAGAAAGTCATATATTTTCTCCATCAAAATTTTTCAGGGAAATATTAACAAATGAAAAAGCATAAGAAAATCTATAATAGCAATAATCATCTAGAAAAGTAGATCAACATGAGAATCATCAGAAACATTAAAAGATTCATGTAGCCTTTTTGCAGTAAGCAAACATTATTTTACGTAATTTAAATCATGTTGTAAAATTGGTATTTTATTCCTACTCTCACAGCAAGGCTCTGGCAATCAGTTCTTGCTGTCAGTTACAGACTGAAAGGGTAAGGAAATTGTCTTAAATTCCTTTTCTGAAAATTACATTAGTGGTATTTAAAAGAAATAAAATTCTTAAAAACTTATTCCCAACTTTAAGCAATGACTAGAAAGAGCAGGCATTTTCTAGACTTTGAGATTATTGCACTTGTATAGACTAACTTAGAAAGGAAGAGAACTCAAACCCATCAATTTTATCCAATAGCAAAAGCAGCAGAAAGCCCTACTCCTTCACCCATGAAAACAAGCTGTGACCTCCTCACTACAAACTACTGAGAGTACTAAAAGTTTACATAGTTAAACCCATCGAGAGGTAAATAAAAAGACATCAGGTGATCCAGAAAGCCCATAAGTCAGAGGCCTTCTTGATATGGGGAGCACACTTAAGGGAGCCAGCACTGCATAAAGTACTCCTTTTTCATAAAGCACTTTGTTTTCATGGTCAAGACTAGCACGGGAAGGTACAGACCTCCAGTCTTCCTCACCCAGACTGTTCTTGGGACTAATCCCCACTTTTAGGCCAATTTTCAAGAGAGGAAGAAAACTCTGGAAGAGTTGTGTAGCATAAAACATTCTCAAGCAAATAAACCCTGAGGTTTTTTTTCATTATCAATGCTAAAAGGACATGAATGCAACTGCAAAATAAATGATTGAGTCTTACAAATGTTAGCTATTCTCAAAAAAGCAACTGTCCTGTCCCTTCCAACAGGTAATAAAAACCTCTCTGTTGTTTGGCACTGCACAAAAACTAGCATTCAATAATACCACAAAAGATTACAAACGCTGCAGTTTTAACATACTGGCATTGATTAGTTCGGAACAATTAGCCTATTAGAAAACTAACTGTTCCCTAAAAACTGGGTTTAAACATGACAGCTCTGCGAAGCTGCTGTGACTGCAGAAGGAAACAGGCCAGTCCTGGCAAGACCAGTTCTCAGTTACGCTCCCCTAGATCACATTTACTATGGGATTCAGGCACAATTTGATTTTCCACGAGCGTCCACTAAAGCACTGACCAATTTAAGTCGCAACATCCAATTTGCTACATAGTTTCTGGTTCCTGAAAACAATACAGGAAAAACAATGATTCACAGGAAACCAACACCTGAACTTCATGTTATAAAAAATTCAGAAAATGCATGATGGATTTTTCCCCCCCTATGTTTACAGTGCAGAGGTATCTAAAAGCATTAGATTTTAATAGCTTTGGAAAGACTTTTCTCTTTTGTTGAAACATCAGTTACCGGCTACTGCTAAAGGGATGATACCAGACCGATGAACTACTAGTTCAATTTGGCACGGCGAGTCCTGTGTTCCTTTGATGTGGAAGTACTGACATTGCTGACACACATGCACACAGACTCTCAGAGTTTCTTCTCCCTTCAATGGGCAAGGTGTTTAAGCGATAACTTGTTAACGCTTATATGAGCTCTATGTGTAAATCCTCTGCAACACTGATGGAAAAAGCAGAAGGCAGTGCTTTGCAAATGTCTAATCTAAAGCCCTGACACCACAAGAACTAGTCTTTTCTATGGTAGTGCTAAAGACTTCAAATTATTTTATCACTCCTTAAATTTGTTGACAAATAAATAGGTTTTTTTCTAAATGTTTCCCTTTAAGAGCAGATGACTTTGGGTGACAAAGTTTCACGCTTCCTTGGTTTTCATGTACACAATTTTTCTTCTGAGCTGCACAAAATGAAATGCAATAGAACAGAATATTTGTTTATAATTATTGTTGCTCAAATGCACAAAAAAAGGACAAAAGACTTAATGAAACAAATAACCTGAACAGCAAACGTGTGGGTTTTCAGAGAGTTTAACAACAGTCTTATTCTGCTACTACAAAGAAAATGCAAACTCCAAAATAGAAAAATTAAAATGGAGGAAAAAAACCAAACAAACCAACATCCCAAAACAGAGTGAAAAATCTCCACAAACTGTTGACTTGAAAAAGCCTAAGTGGTAGACTTTAATTTTCTAAGGCTGAAAATCAATCTAAAGCAATTAAAAACCAAGTTTCATATCAAGTGTATAGCAGCATCTTCTAATATATTCTGTGTGCATAAGACACTAAAAAGAAGTTCCAGATTTAATGGTCACAACCTCTGTTTAAAACTTGCACCTCAAGCAAGCAATTGCCTCGTCTTCTGTCAGGTGCTATTTTCGTCAAGCTGCTTTTTGTGTTTAAATTTGAAAATCCTTTCAAACTAATCCCATCCTAGTGAGTAAATCCAACCACTTCTGTGGCAAGGCAAGTCTTTATTACCTAGCTTTGCACACTGGAAGTTGAATTGGTGCAGAGCAACCGCTAATAACCTCATTATCCACCGGGACCATGCAGATGGTATGGCACAGAATCTACACAAGGGATGCTTAAAATTAGTTATGAGGTTTTAAAATTGGTGTTCTGCAAAGCAAAAATTCAAACAAATTAATGAAATGCCCTAATAAGCATAAATGGATGCAAGTTTGCACTACTTATTTTTGTATTTTAGTAGGACTGAAACAGAGAAGAAATGCTGCAAAAAAAAATCATAAATTCCCATGAGTCACTGACTTTGATGGGATAGAGCCCAGACTAACCAGTAATTTATTGTCCCAAACCAGACACTGAAAAACCATGTTAAATGCTACTGCTATCCATTCTATCACCTGCCACAGGATACAGAACTCACTTTAGCATTCCACTTTCTTTCTTATATTAACTATCCAGAAGTCTTGTATGGAACAATTTTAAAGGACATTTTAAGTTGGTCAATGCAACCTCAGTGTTCCCTGATTCCGACATAATGCATCAATTCCCCTTCAATGCATCACAGAGAGGAATAAACACATGCCCTGCTTAGCAGAGCTGCTTTCACTCACCCATTATCCTACTCAGTGCCATGTTCTTTGTGGGCGACTCGCTGAGACCCTCGATCCCGCCATAGAGGGAGTGGGAAATCCTCCGCTCCCGGTCTTCCAGCAGAGTCTCTATGGGCAGCTCTGGCCCGGAGGGGCTCCCAGGTGATTCCAGCTGCACAGAGAGGGGAAAATTAGCACCCAAGGTCCACTTAGCCACATGGGGGAACTTAACAAATTGCCTAAGGCCTAGACCTGTCTGAGCACCAAATGAGCTAGAAGTTCTCACCCTGAGCAAAGATAATTTGCAATGACAGCTCTGCTTAATGACCAACTTTCTAACCCCTTTACATTGTACCCCCCATGGTGCCCTGTCACATATCAAATCCTTCAGCAGAAAATTGGTGAAAAAAACCCTTTGCATTTTGGTGTCTCTTTGCTGGATAATTTCTTAAACAGACAGTTTGGGTTGTTTTCAATACCATTGACAGACAGCTGAGCCACTTTCCCCACACTGACAGCTGGACACAACAAAGTCCCTTTCAGGAGTGTGGAACAGGAACTCCCATCTGGAATTGGGCTGCTGGTGCAAAAGTGATGCAACTTGCTTTCAAATGCAATTATCACGGAAGCCCCAGGAAACTCCATCACTCAAATTAGCATCAATACAGAAACACTCAAGAGTTTTGTAGTTAGGTGAGAGAGAAAAACAAAAAGTTGTCAAACTTCACTGTAACCTTTTTTTTTTCTACTTGAGTTCTTTGCTCTGCCTTTCCTGGCTACAGACTAAAGAGATCTCACATGCTTCATCCAGGCAGAGACACGAAAAGCAGAAATGGCAAGACCTGAGGTGCCCTCCACCCCTGGAACTGCCAGGTCCCTGCCCACCACAACTGCAGCCAGACTCCCCAGGACCTCACAAGACAAGATGAGGTATGTGGTGGAAGGAGCAATGCAGATGGGCTGCTTGGCCACACGCACAGGGGAGAAGACTGTACATAGAGCTGCCTGCCCACCCCAGCTGCTCTCCTTCAGGAGACTTCCCTGAGTGAGTTCCCAGCTCAGCCTTTGCTTGCTGAGGCTGGTCATCCCCTGTTTTCCTACATGTGCCTCCCAGATTTTTCAAAAGGAGAGGAAAAAAAAATCAAGCTTTCCTTAATGAGCCCCAGAGCATGAGAGCTCAGGGAAAAGCAGCACCTATGTGAGGCAAAGAAAATGATTTGGTATCACCTAGCTGGGTTTGGCCACCCCATGAGCCACAGGCTGCTGTCAGCGCAGCCCGTGGGAATGAGAACAAGCACCTGTGCACTCACAGGGCAGTGTGTGGATGCCCAACTTGCCAGGGCCCAGTTTCTCCCTGCAGAGACAAGACTCCCCACACCATGGCCCAGTCCTGACACCATCCAGCCTTCCTGCCCCTAAAGTTTGGTTCCCCTGGGCTCCAGCGCCCTGCCGGCTTCTCAGTAATGCTATCAAGGTGCTTTGCTGACACCACTAAAGCAATTCACCTAAACATCTTGAACTGAAATCAGCTTTAATAAAGATAAACAAATATTAAAAAATAGATGTATTTTGCAGGTACGTACTATGAACTCACATATCTGAGCATTAGCTCTTCTTACCAACACACCTCTTCATATTAAAGCATACAGTTAAATTTTGAAATTAATGTCCTTAGACAAATCCCATGGCATTTATTTCAGATGTATTGAAATACAGTGGGGACCATGCACTGCAAGAAACTGAACACACTGCAAACTATTTGAAACCACTGGGAATGATTATTCCAAGTACTGCTCTCCAAATGAGCATGAGAGGAGTAGTTCATAGTCTCAAGAATTACAGTAACAAGCAGCATGTTTGCTGGTTGATTTTTTTTCTTCTTGAAACAGCTGCCCATTATTAATCACTCCACCCACAATTCCCAGATGACTAAGAAATGTATGCTATGCAAGACTTTAAAAAAAATCTGCTACAAGGGCTACAAAGCAGTCGGCTATGGCCTCCACAGCAGAGGCTTCGAAGTCAGCCTGATGGACCGAGGACTCCTGCCATCCGGGCGCTGGCGGGACGCCCGGCACGCGGCGGGCTGGAGGTTTGCGCAACGCCACGTTACAGTCAAGGAGACCACGATCGGGAGGTCGCAGGCTCTTTAAGAATTACTATTTCTGTTCAAAGCCATCATCTGCTTAGTATAAATGAGGTATTTAATGAAGTTCCAAATTGTAGACTTATCTTTCCCAGTCTGATAAGCACTGGGGAGATTTACTGCATCGGAGGGTCAACACAATTACAATTGGAGGCACGTCAAGCTGCAGGAGAATAATAAACTTGCAGTGCAAGTGAATTAGACTCAATAAGGTTTAAATTGTGAAATGAGGATTTGTTCTATTAGTTTTTTTAAATTGAAGATTACAACTGACAGCTTTACTGAAAAGTAAATTAAACAATATTTGTAGCCTCTGTTATAAAGGAATCTAAGGCAAAGTTGAAGAGAAATGTTAAATTCGGAAACACTCTAAGAAAAAAGAGCATAACAACATTAGATTGCTTGAGAGCTTAAACTTGCATGATAAAGGTATTAAATTATGAACTAACCTTTATTTCACTGCCTTTAAATAAGGTGTGAAAATATCAAAGTGCTTTGGGATTTATTCTCCCAGTGCTATATTGATGACTTGATGTAACAAGTGTCCAGCTTTTAGGTGAGTCATATCGCACAGTCCTTCTTGATGTGACAACCCATCAACTTTCAAACTCATTTGTAGACAGATCTCAAGAGATTTTCAGAAAGATACTGATAAGAAGATTGTTCTGAATCAGACAAATACATAGAAATTCACTACTGGTAATACAGTAAAGAATAGGGTAGATAAAAGAAATAGCAGGAGAGTTGTGTTTACATGGCTGTGTTTTGTAAAGTGAATCACAAATTGAAAAATTTCCATGGGGAAAACTTTTTCCGTTTCTAATTAGCATCTCAAAAGATGGGTTTAAACAAAGGCATCAACAGCCAGCTACACAAATATTTTACAAAAGGTACGTGCCTTTTATAAAATAATAAAAATTAGACAACTGGCTTTCATTTAAAAAAAAAAAAGTCTTTTCCTTCTTTTCCTTACATTGTTAACAGAAAGTTCGGGGAGGGGGAGGGGGGGAAACAAAACAACACAGAATTTGGAAACTGTTGTGGGCAAGACAAAGAGACCAAGAGTCCAAAGCAAGATAGAAGTTCAAAGAGACTTGTTCCTCTTCATGCATTTCTAGCAAAGATCTTGAATTACACATTCTAGTCCCTTCTCTGTGCAGTCTCAGTGCTATCAGGTAAATTTAATTTTATTAACTCATAAAAGAGTAGGTAATATACACAAAGTTGTACGAGTTCCTGAGTTCATTAGAGGCCTGGCAAGAAAAGAAATCCAGGCTGCTATCAATAGCTGCCCCTCGCTGGGGCACTCCTTGGTGTGACAGTTCAGTCACAGACCAGCTGAGGTTGGATGAAACCACTGGAGATTATCTAGTCCAACTTTGCTCAAAGCAAGGTTAGCAAGGGCAAGTTGTGTCAGTGTTTCACCTCTAAGAAGAACATTTTTTTCTTATGTATAAAGAAATTTCTTGTATTTCTGTTTGTGCCTGTTGCTTCTTGTCCTGGCACTGGGCAGCCCTGAGAAGAGTCTAGACTGGTCTTCCTTACTACTCCCATCAGGTATTTATAGACACTGACTGGTAAGATCCCTCTGACCCTTCTTCTCTCTAGACTGAAAAAATACAGTTCCCTCTCTGGATCCTGGCACTCATCTATAATGATCATATTCCAAAAACTGCAATAAAACATCCCATGCTATAGATTCCCTGTAGCTTCTTTTCTCTTCATTCTCTTGAAATAAAAATAGAAACAAGATTTTAATTTTTTTAAGTAAAGCAGTCTCTACCCTGGCCCTTTGTCATTCAGATAAGAACCAGCTGTTTGCTAAAGCACTGTCTGTACTAACTAGCCCAGCTGCTGTTTATCTAGATGATAAAAGGACAAATAATGCGTTCCTTTTTACTTAAACAGCACCATCCATCCTATCTGAAGTTATGCACATAAATATGAAAAAAGTTTATGCACAAGAATACTGCCAAAATATTTAAAGCATAAACAAGCCTTTTTTTTTTTTTTTTAAAGAAACAAGAATCAGTCTCCCTTTTTCCTTCAGAAAGTAAATTATCCAAATATAGGCATGCAAGCATTATGGATTTTAAAGAAGCCAGTATACAAATTTGCTATATATTACCCTGCATCCAGGGTACTGAAGGTCTTTCTGCCACACAGAATTATTTTCCAGGCATTTTTTGCCTTTCTTATCTGTGTACTGTGGTTAAGATGTCCAAAATGCTTCAGCTTCCTTTTTCAACAGAGATATTTTTAAAATATTACTACTAATATTAAATACAGTTTTCTTTGTTACCACCCTAGCTGGGATCCTGCTTGAGGCACAGGCTTTCCCAGATGCTAAATTGTAGGTAAATAGCCAGTAAAAGGGTCAGGTTTGACTCACACAGACAATCCTGCACTGGTATATCTAAATTTAATACAGTGCTTATAAACAATACTGCATTCTTATTCTGGCAATGTTAAAATGTAAGCAGAGGGCAAAAAATGCCTTTAGAGTGGTATGATGGAACCCCCGCTGCTTTTCAAAATGTAGTTAGATGGTAGGTTATGGAGAGGAACCTGGGCCAAGATGGAGCTTGTAAGTTGATACAAGGATAGAAAACATATAAAGGAGGAAAATGTAATTCAAAATAAATGGATACAGACAGAAGGGCGGAACAGAAGACACAAAATACCACAAAACAGAAACCATGTTTCTTAACAACTAAGGAAGGGCTCAAGGAGCATCCTTCAGAAGATGCTCATGCTGAGGGTAAAATGTTCACCAAGGACATCAGACATAAGAAAGCACACAGGGAATCAGATGGACTCCCTGATGGCAAGAGGGAAAGGTACACTGAGGGACAAGTCTGCAGTAGGGAAGTTCAACGATTTCTGTGCCTCATTCTTTATTGCTGAAGATATTGGGGAGATTTCCACACCTGACCCCATTCTTGCAGCAAACAAGGCGAGAAGTGAGATCAGGCAGATGAAATTACACTAGACCAAATGGGCAGGTGAGAAGTTTACATGTACCCAGGCTGGATGGCATTCTCCCATAGGCCCTGAAGAAACTCAAACATAAAGTTGTGTTACTGTTGGCCAAAACATCCAACATCATTTCTTTTGAACGGCCATGGTGCCAGAGGACTGCTGGCTCCCTGTATATCTAGGGGGGATCTTGGGAACTACAGACCAGGCATCTGATCTCCTTCCAAATAGAATGGTGGCATCTACAATAAAGAGTAGGATCACTAAGCATGACAGACACAGGTCCACAGAGAAGGCAGAAGTCCATGGGGAAATTCTGACTCTATGAGCTTTCAGGCAATGAAACAGACATGATAAATCTGCATTTTTTTAAAAGCCTATATTAAGGTTTCATATCAAAGGCATTAAAGAAACAAAGTTTTCATAGGACTAGACTAAGTTTTCATTTTGTGGGTTTAAAACTGGCTAAAGGACTGGACACAGTTTGATCTTCAGGATGGAGAGGAGCAGCTCAAGCTGATAAACAGCTTTATCAATGACTTGGAAATGGGAGTAAACAGTGAAATGGTGTTTGGAGAAGATGCTAAAGACTTTGATAGTTAAATTCCAAAAGGTCACTACAAGACTAATCTAGTGTGAAAGAAAAACACAAACCTGTCATATAGATTTCAAAGTAGGTAACTAGGTAATGCATACAGGGAAAAATTACGCTGAATATTTTATACATCCACACATAATGGGGAGAAAAAAAAGATATTTGCTTGTTCCTTCTACAATGAAACCACTCATTTGCAAAGTCTTTCTCACTGATCTGTCTAGCAGTCAATTTATTTAAACAGTTGATGAGGTCCTTATATAGTCTGGAATCACAACTCTTTCTCTATTTCATGGTTTGCTCATTTTCAACTGGAGCAAAAGATGAACAGAAATACATAAAGAAAGAAAAGAAAGTTGGGGATCCGCAAATCATTTGCAAAACTTCATTTCAGGAAGGTTTGGCAAGGCATTCATTCCATCAGGAAAAAAAAAAAAAGAGATAGACGAGAAAAACCCTTAAAATTCCTCATTCTGAGGAAAATGATGATGTGCTCTCTCTCTTAATGGCAGACGAGTGCTGCCTGGATGTGACATGAACAGAGTGCAGACCAGCAATCTGTGCCTCTCAACTGTCCAGGTTGCAGGACTGAAAAGCGCAGGATTCCAAAAGCAACAATTACCTTTATTTTCTTGAATCAGCACGTAGCCACCAGCTGCACGGATCTGCCTGACAGTCGGGCCTGAGTGCTGTGAACGCATTCTGGCGCTACAGCCGGCAGCTGTTTGCCCATACAGGCTAATCATAATAATATCACTAATTAACAGAACACGGCACAAGGAGCTCCAGTGTTTCTCCTTGAATCTAAGCAATTTAAAAAATGTCAGCCCTGAGTAAAAGATCTAAAAAGCTGATAGTCATCTTTTCTGAAAACTGAGGTGTTAAATACTGGCTGTATATATGTTATTCTCCCCTTTTTGCTGCTGTTTGCACAGCTTTGAAAATGTATCTTAAGGAGTCTCTACGTGCTTAAACAGGAAAGTTGTTGAGTCAACATGCAAGGCTGAAAGCTGAAACACAGAACAGAACAGCATATTTAACTTTTTTGAAAGGGGGGCAAGTGAACCTTAGATTTAGCCAAATCCTAAATTAAATGTTTTTGTTACACTAATCTAACAACATCCATCAAATATTCACTGTGTGACTTTGTCTGGAGTGGCTGAGATATTAAGAAAAGTTTTGTAACATTTGTAGTAATGCAGCTTACAGAATTAACTCTATTGCCATACTCTGCATAGACATAAGGCAAACAGGAGAAAAATTCAGATACACAGCTTTGGCTTGGAGTTCATTCATAACTACCACTCACTCCATGCTTATATCAATATTTACTACAAGATAATTCACTTGAAAACCTGGACGGATTATATGCTATCTCCTGGTGAGTCAATGAAAATTCTTTCTACAGGCAAATCTTTACTTGAGCAAAACCACAATAGCATAAAACTCTCTTTACCTTCTGGGAAGTTTGTGGTCTCTTTTGAGTTTACAGTTATGGAAGTGCTGATGATATAAATGATCTCCTCCCTGCCTCTCTGAAGACAAGATAATACTCTTATGGTGTTTATGTACATTTTTATTGCTACTATAATTGCTCTGGAGGTTTAGTCTACAACATGAGAACTTCTGAAGCTTTTTGAGAATACTGCTGGCAAGAGAAAGCAGTATCAGGGGTCAATTCACCAAGTTTTGAAAGTTTCATGTTCAAGAAGCCAAAGAAAGCTTTCTGACAGAGACAGCTCCTCTGCAGCAGATCAGAATCAACTCTGCCTCTCTAAACCCAGGACAACAGGGATTGAGCTGGCTGTCTCTTCTAAACAGACATCAAAATAGAAAAACCCCACAAAAATCCTAGTCTGAATTGAAACACCAGAAATTACAATCTGCAGAACCATGCTAACAAATGAATTCTCCCTCTCCTGCAATTCCTATAGCTGATTATGAAAACTAATATTAAAACCAAAAGAACTGTATTCATACCACTAACTTTCTTGAAATCCAATTCAGTCTCAGTTTAACTGAAGAAAGAAGCAGACTGTATAGCCTATCCACCTCAAAAGAAGCCAGTTTGACTTTGCAAATGCAAAACAATCACCAGACTTGAAGCCAGCGAAAAAAAAGGCTTGGGGGGTTTTTTGGGTGGGTTTTTTTTTTTTTTTTTGGTTGGTTGATTGGTTTCTTTTGTTTTTGGTGTTTTTTTGTTTTGTTTGGTTGTTTTTTTTGTTTTGGTTTGGTTTGTTTTTTTCTTCTTTTTGCTGTTGCTTTTTTAACAATTTAGATAACAGCTGCTTTTATCATCTAGGTGTTTAGCATAATTGTTCTTTGCATTGGTATTATCACCCCTTGTACAGATTTCCCTTTCAAGACACTGGCTGCTCCATGCCGTGGCAGGGAATCCCAGGGGGCTGAGCCTGACCTTGTGCCATGACACAGGACTGACCATGCACTGGAATGGAGCAGAATGAACACTGCTGGTGGTGATACACAAAAGGGAATATAACTCAGCCAGTTCCACGTAGCTGTGGTTCAGCCAGACCTACAAGAGACAAAGCTCTATTTCTGTCTATAAAGTGGGCACATACAATGCTGAACCAACAAAAGAAAGAAATCAGTTGAACAGCACTTTTTGTTGCTGCTGTTACTTTATGGGGACTCCTTTGGCGAGCAAAAAGAAAAAAGCATAGAAAACTCCAAGGAAATGATTTCTGAAAAGGTAAACACTTCTTTTTGTGTTTAATAATAGCCGTAAATCCACATTTCTGAGGTGCTGGGGTTTTTTAGCCTGGAGAAAAGAGGAGTCTGAGGAAAAACCTTATCACTCTCTACAACTGCTTGAAACGATGTTGTAGACAGGTGGAGGTCAGTCTCTTCTCTCAAGTAAAAAGTGATAGGACAAGAGCAAATGGCCTCAAGTTGTGCCAGAGGCAGTTTAGACAGGATATTAGGAAAAGATTCTTCACGGAAAGCATGGTCAAGCTTTGAAACAGGCTGCCCAGAGAAGTGGTTGAGCCACCATCCCTGCATGTCTTCAAAAGATGTTTAGATGTGGTACTTGGGGTGACTTTGGCAATGCTCACTTAATGGTTGGAGTCAATGATCCCAAAGGTCTTTTTCAATCCAAATGATTCTGTTCTATGGTGGTAAAAGGTGGGATTTACTAAGATAGGGTCTGCCCTTTCTATGTTTTTGCTTCTAATCTGCAAGCTCCTGAATTTGCTGGCAGTCAAAACTAATTTCTTTTGTGTTCTAATACGAAAAATCTTTGCTGATAGAAGTTGGAGGAATATTCTAAGGGGACAACTCATGTATCAGCATGTCTAAGTAATCTCTGTTTCTGAATTAAGCATAATATAGCCAAGACCGCTGGACATGTCCAGTGTCTGATGCTCCATGGGAAAGTGAATGTCACTGCAATGCTCACTCAGCAGTGCTGCTCTCCAGCCGGGTCTCAGTCCACACAGACCTTACTTGGGGACTAAGCTGACTGAATACCATGCTCCTATATGGGATTCATGCAAGATACAGAAATAACATTATCACAGCTTATCAGTATTATATCAGCTTAAAAATATCTAAAGTTTAAATCTGTCACATTCTAGAAGGAGGAACTAGGGTTTGATTGCAACATGCCAAGAAAAAAAATTCTCTTTACTTTTAATTTCACTCAAGTATGGGCACTGCAAGACTTTCAGAAAAGTGGCTTCTTGTATACTGCCAGCTCAGCAGGTAAAAAGCTTTATTAAGTCCTTTTATCATATTCAAACATGCAACAGTATTGACGCCATATTTCCTTTGGATGAGTGTGATGAAAGCAATAATTCCTGAGAAAAACTTATTTTGTAAAGATGATCGCTAGAGTAATAATGGTATATCATCACTTTTCCTAGTCCTTATGGCTCATCTCACCAGCTTCTGAAGGAGTTGGGAAAATGCACAAAAAACTGTAAAGACAGAGCTCCCTATCCTGCTCTTGTGCAGATACATTTCTGTGTATCTAAATCTGGTTACAAAATCAGTTCTTTCATCTTGGAGCACTACATTGCAGGCTTAGCTGTGATGTTTTTGGCAAAATAAATCATACTAAATGTCAAGCAGATATAGGGCACCAAACTGTTCTTAACTTGAGTGAATAAAAATTTTATCAGATTTAAGGAGAAATGTCTTTGGTTCATCATTACTGGATTTTCTCCATCATATTTACAAACACTGTCTTGATAAATTCAATCTACAAGACTTTCACCAGGAGAAAAGGGAACATCTTCTACAGCCCTTTAGAAAAAATTATACTAAACACAGAAACAATCTAAAATACTTTCACTCTTTTATGTAGTAATACATAAAGTGCATCTGAAATTGGGTAGAAATAAGGAACAGACTCCAAATGACAGTCTGACATTCAAGTTCAGAATTACGGCTAGAACAGGACATCACTACATACAAAGAGGTCAAAACTGCTTCAACACCAAGTGAGAAACAATGTGCATCCAAGCTGGCCTTCTAGCGGTGTGTGTACATTTATAAAAGCTATGTACAAGCAGTTAATCAAGAGGAGCTTAACACTTTTAGAGAGGCTAGTTCTTTTTCAAATATGATTTTATAGCACTGTGGACTGAAAATTTTAAGAACAGTTTTATGCATTAAAAAACAACCTATTTTTTTCCCCCAGGCAGGAGCAGCAATGCTAAACCAATCTGTGCACATCATTTTTGAAGCAGGATGATCAAGAAATAATGTTCTCAATAAGACCATACTTGTGTTAACAAGAATGAAAGAATTGACTTTTAGATGTCTTAAGAACAGATGCTTCTCTGACCCGTCATTCAACCGTACCCTGTTTAACTCAGTGCATTTGTCCAATTTGTTAAAATCATTTCGAAGTCTAATTCAGTCCTCCACAGCATCTGCAATCCTTCCCAGTATCATATGTCCACATATTCCCACTATATAGCATTATTTACATTAAATAAAAGACAAACTATTAGAAATCATAAATAAGTTTCAAAACATCAACACATTAACATTGCACTGGAGAAGACAGAAATTGCAAATAATCAGAAACAGAATCACCACTTCACCCTGAATCCAATATTTTATACTTCCCTGCAAGTAAGGCCAAGACATAACATAGTTAAAATCCAAACTGACAGAATTATTTGTAACAAGTTATGTAGAATATGTACATGAAACATTTAATCACTCAGATAAAACATAATAATGAAATATTAGAGCTCTACACTTAATTAAAGAAACTGAAAGTGACAACAAATCAGTTAACACGAAGTCTATAAATGAAAGATTTAATAGACCTACATAAAAAACTTCAAGGAGAAAGAATCACGTAAACAGTGGGATCCAATTACAAAATCAATATAGTTTTATTCAGGGTTTCCTGTTTTTCATTGACAAAAATACTCGAAAGAAAAACTTTATTGATCAGTAATAATGTTAGCATGTCTAACACTGAAATTCAGATCATTTTGTAGCTCTCTCTTTCTTTAGATTCTCAAATATTATTTTTCAAGTCTCAGAGGAAACATGACATCTCCTGTAAACACAAATCCCTTAGAAGTGAGAACTCCCAGTCCCAATATCAAAAGCTTATTACCTCATTGCATTTACTTATCCGCCTCGCCACAATAAGCTGAATCATTCCCCGTTTGTTTCCTTCAGTGGACATGGACCTCCTTAAGGTTTCCATAGCATCTTGATTTGTTTTGCCCAATAATGATTCTCCATTAACTGCTATTAGCTGATCGTTCACTCGAAGCCTGCCATCCTGGAAAAGGAAAAATTACAGATGGTTACATAAAATGCACACAAAAGAAGTTTAGTCTGCTGAAGAGAGAAAAAAACAGAAGAAAAATAATCAACCAACTATGCTTAGTCTTAAGAGTTTATGGCCAAATGAACACTGGAGTAATAGCTTCCATTGCAGCCACTGTAGGAAATGTCTATTCCAATTATAGATTTGCACTGCAAGCTATTATCATAACCTGTTTGCTCAAACAGCATACTAATTGAACTGTACCAGAGACGGCTTGTTCCTTCCCGAGAATCTGTTAGGGATGTTTAAATCTTGGGACGTGCAAACATGGGAGTAGAAATCTAAAGGTTCCCTCCGATGGTATAATTGGAGAAAGCTAGTTATAAAGTAATCTTGTTCTTCTTCAATCTATGTCAAAACAGTCTTATTATGGAAAACTGAAGAAGGCCCAAGTACACAGATGCTCCCTCTTACCTTAGATGCTGCTCCACCATTAATAATGGACTTGACGAAGATTCCTAAGTCGGCATGGTTTTCTTTTGACCGGTTACCTTTGACGCTCACACCAAGTCCAGCTGATCCAGAGTCATTCAGTGGAACTTCAAAGGTCAGGAATTCCCTGGTGCCATCAGGTGTGAGGACAAGCTCCTCCTCTTCTGCTTTCTGTTGGGGAGATTAGCATGGGATTATAGAAAAGCATTTCTCTTTGGGAATTCTCTTCCCTCTACAGCTATTAGCATTAAAAACTCTTTGCTTTTAACTACAATGCCACAATATTTTCCACAGTAATTATGTGAAGAAATGTGCAGAAATAGTGTATTTTCAATCACCTCCAGCTGACGCCTGGCTTCAGAAATATCTTACACTTGTGTCTAAGTGCTTCTCTCTCTAGTAAAGTAATTGAATCACATGTCATTACTGAATCTGCCATCAATACCAACTCACATGTAAGCTGCTATTTCATTAGCCATAAGAGAGCTGTATCAGAAATATTTTCTTACTCGCAAACCTACAGAATTTTTAAAATATCATCATCTCTTGAGCTTTGCAGTCATAGGAGAAACTAAGTGCAAGAAAATTAAATTCAGAAATTATTCATTCACCTCATTTTGTGTAAAACTAGCTGTGTTAGGAGAAACAGAAAATTACACAGCTGAGATCTGCAACAACACATCTCTCTGCTATTGCCAGGCTTAGCAACAAATCCAGCTCTGCATGCCAATTTTCCTGTCTTTCCCAGCTCTGCCCTTCACCTCTGTCCTCTTACCCACCTCTTTGGATCTTTGCTGCCCTCCACACCCAGTTTTAGCCTGGCTGGGAATTGCAGTCCCAGGCCTTGCCCCCCAGCAAGGAGCTGCTCAGTGACACCCTTCCATGCTTCCAAAAGCCACACGAGCACAGGTGACCCATCTCTTGCTTCACCTCCTGGCGAACTCAGGTTGGCAGCAGGATGGGAGCAGGGGCCTTGCAGTGTCCCCATAGAGCAGTGACACTCATGGGGCAGCAGCATGGGCACAACACCGTGGAATGAAGATGGTCATGCCCTGAGGAGCACGCTCATGCACAAGACACTGCTACCAAAAGTGAGGAATGGAAGGGACAGGCTGTTCACCAGCCCTATCCCTTGTGACAGACACCACCCGCTTGTCTTTGACCCTCTTCAGTTCTAATAAAGAGATTATAACCACATTTGGTTATAACTTTATCGATTAAAGAAAAAAATTCATGTTTTTAAAGGCAACTCTGTTCAAAAAGATGCTCATGAACCCAAATATGCTGGTTTTTTTCTCACCCACATGAAGGAGAAAGACTAAGAGAACATCCACCAGAAGGTGCACACTAATGTCCAACACTGGCAGTTCTTCTCTGCAAGAATTAATCTGACAAAAGTTTCATAATCTTAGCAAACATGCCACCTCTCTTACTGACACTGATTTTACACCGACTATTCCCACGTCACTGATCTATTTGCAAAGCTCACTCATATGAGTGAGAAGACATATGAGAAGTTAACATGTGCCTGCTGAGCCGTGCCTGTTTCTTAAGACTTGAGGAAATGCAAAGCTGACAGGCTCTTCTGAAATCCAAACAGAGACTATGGCAAAGATAGATGTGAAAGCCATGTGGAGTACAGCAGACTGAGATGATCAATTTGGGCACAAGCATGCTAGTTGTGTCACCATTGACCTAGAAATGCAGTGTGAAAATGTCACATGGGAAGGCAGTCAGACTGCTGAGAGAGCCGCAACAGCCAAGGGAAGAAAAACAGAAGCTTTATCTTTTCCCACTCTGTTAAAAGCATGAACTTTAACATGTTCACCAGCCCTTCCCTTTGCACTAGACCCCTCTTGTTTATAACAAAGCATAATGGTTCATCAATTAAAAAAACAAACAACAAAACCAACCAAAAACTTACACCCCCTATGCAACTGCAGTAGCTGGCCTGCTTTATTATCCAAACACATCTCTTAGCCATACAAAACAGCATGATCAGTGCTAGATTCAGGAATGGAAAGATGCCCACTGAAAAATACAGGGTCTAAAAGATGTTTCTCAGATTTTGGGAAAATTACAACCCTAATTTTCCTGCTTGGCTCACGGAAGCACTAGCTCTAGCATACATTTGAATCCACCTTTTTCAAGTGGCTGTAGAATAAAACAATCTGAGACAGATGCACACTACCTTTTAGTTTCTGTAACACTGATCACTCCATATTCCTTAATAAATAGTAGTAGGAGTAAAAGTTTGTGAGCCAAAAGAGAGATAAAGCCAAGGTAGGATGTATGGCTAAATCCAAGGAAGCAGATATGCTTATTGAATTTTTCTTTACTACTGTTAACATAAATTTAGAATCAACTGCCCTCTTTCTCCAAAATTTTCTAATCTTCAAAAGGATCTGCAAAAATCTCAGGCAAAGCAATCTCCCTTCCAGGGCAGAGAACTAAACTGCTCCTCTGCACAGCCTGTTGGGTGCACTTCTATATGTCAAAGAGTCAGTTGGAATGAACAGCTCACAAGCATCCCCAGGGATTTGGATAATGGCCTCTACCCTACTTCTCTTCAGCAAGACCAAAGAGCTGCATTATCAGCTCAGCACTTATTTTAATGTGAGGCTTATGCCTACTTGTTTCCTGCAGTCTTGAATAAGGAAATAAGTCAATATCAGGCCACAGAAACCTGAGTGTGAAGGTGAAACTTAAGGCCAAAACCTGGAGCAAATTACTCCTTAGTGGCTGCACATGAGTGAGTAGATCGTGCTTATGAAAAAATGAGGGACAGCAGCCTCAGCACTGGATCACAAGTATTGAAGGCATGAGAAATTGCTCAGCTCATCCAAGGAAGAAAATTACCACTACTTGGCTATGGTTGAATTTCATTAGGGACTTCATGGGGTACCTACCAGTCTTCTTAACTAAGCAAACTTGCTTCACCACCATATCTGTGTCTGTGATTTTAGGAACATGAGAAGCCTTTCGCCCTCTAGAATCTGTGTATTATCTCACTATCATATGCTTGAATGTACGTTTTAAAAAGAGAAAGTAATAGAAAGAACAAACATGAAAAATGTGGCTTTCAAGAAAAACCGAGCCATTAACATTCAAGAACCATGGATATGAAAGTATTGACTCTAATATTTGCACCACAACATGGTATCAAAAAAGGTCTTATTATAAATTATATACTGAATACAACTTCACACATACAAACCTTGGAACAGGACCCATACAGTGATAAAGAACTTTCAAGCATGTCAAAAAGGAGCTGTTCGCAGAGAAATGAGCAGGAAGATTTTAGTCTGCTACCATAATATTTTGAACTGAAGTTGTAAAAACAACAACAAAAAAAAAAACCCAAAAAAACCCCAAAAAACAAACAAAACAAAAAAACCCCCCCGCAACAAAACGTCAGAATGACCAAGTCCTTTGTTCCCCAAAGCCCTTTTAGAGTTCAGAAACATTACACATACAGTGACTCTCCCCAAACAATTTAATAACAGCTATTACAAAAAAAGCAAAAATTGCACTGACATTGTGTTGAAAATTAGGTATTTAAATGTAACAAATCATAGAAATTTCCTAATATACCTATGAGACAGCAGAAAAATGCACAAAAATCTAAAATGCAGCATTAAAAAATTTCAGCTGAGAACACAATCACTTCCTAATTGCAATAGCTCCCATTTGATCTTGATACTCTTTAAATTAACAGCCTTGCTACGTCAATCAAACACCTCTACACTATTTTCATGATTAGTTGATCTGTGGGAGAAATTTATTCCTTCATATACTCTGACAGGCCAGCAGTAAACATGCAAGCAAAATTATGTACTGTGAACCCTGAACAACAAATTCAACTCCCTTAAGATTTTTCACACACTATGTCCAAAACAATTAACAGCAGAACAGTATTCTGTTCAGACAGAGGCTGCTGAGGAAAAGGTCATCTGAAATGGCTTCAGCTGAATGAATGAAGCTGCTCAAGTCTGTAATTTGTAATAAAAATTCGATTAGTGATAAAATATGTAGGTGAATTTTTTTGGCTTCAAATTCATATTTAGCATCAATTTATGCTAAACGACATTTGAGATAAGTTTTTCACCTTTTAAATACAACATAAATATATTGTAAATTTAAAGATAAACTTCCTGACTAGCCCAAACTTATGGCAGTGTTTTGATATATACAGAGATAAAGGCATAAGATAAACACAAGGGGAATTGTTTTTCTCTTCTACATAATATTGGTTTCTGATCTGATCATAAAATCTAATTTAATTTTATAAACAACATTAAAATAGACATTGACAGTAAGAGTGCCATAGATTTTCTCATTATACTAGTAACAGCATCTCTTCCTTATCCTTTTACGTTTTATACACTCTTGCTTGGGACTTCTTCCCTTTACAGGACCTCATCAGGGTTCAGCTGGTGAGTAAGCTGCATGAGATGGGCGAAAACAGAAACTGAACAGCAAAGATAACCCTCCTCCCACCTAACGGGGGAAGCAATTTTCAGTCAAGCCAGGACAAGTATCCAAAGTGACTTGATGCAGCTACACATCTGTCTACATTCTCTCCAGTTGAAGTTCATTCTCTTGCAAGCTTAGACATGCAGCTATTCAGTCACTGAAACTTGTCTGCTTGTTACTATGTGATTATGTACCCAGAAATGTGTTCCCGTTTCCTTTCACAGAAGCAATCAATAAAGCTCTGCATCTCCACTCTTAAAGGATAACCTATTTCCAAGTTAATGGAAACATGTACATGAAAACTCTTACAAGGCTCTTGTAGGCCTACTTATACGCATGTGCATATACAAGCATGTCCTTCTAAATATACATACACACACACACACACACATATATACACCACAGTGATGACATACCATGATAAATCATGTAGCTATAGCACAAACACTACCTAACACCTCCAATGATCCCACTGACTATTCAATTCACCTGCCTCGAATCCTGTTGTGTCCAGCCTTCTAACATTACAGCCCTGTTAACTGTTATTTTTTTAACCTATCAACCTTTTGCCTCACAAACATGTCTTTTCTCTTTAGAACTTATCCAGATGGAAAATCTGAAGTTCTTGAAAGTTGAGTTTGAAGTCCCATGGATGTAAGAGTTCACCAGGTCCAGGAAGTGTACACAGGCTGTAAAAGTAAAACTACAGGAAACTGCAAAATCCCAGATTCAGTCATTTGGTTCCAATAATGGGGAATTCCAACCTAACATTACAGCTTTTTCTGAAATGTTTTCAGTCTTTAGAAGATTTTTACACAGATCCATTATTTTCTTCTTTCTCATAAGGCACCCACAATACTAAGAAGTCATAAATCCGATATGCTGGGAAACTAATCAAATTTGTCTCAGTATTATTTTAACAAAATAGAATGACGTGTGATATACTCAAGAGTGGAAACTTCACTTAGCTGTTGTGAAAAGGCATTCTTTACATCAGAGATGACTCAAATTCAACTTAGAATGGTGACACTGCTGTCATATCAGGCCACCTTCTAAACAAAGAGATGATGACTCACTTTCATCCGATGTCAGCACATGTACAAACGTGAAACAAACAGCTCTAAGGAACCAAAATAGTTTCTTTGGTCAACAACTGTTTTGTGGGGAGTGATGTTCAATACTTAAAAAATGTAAAGTATTACTGCTGGAGGTACTGAAAACAGAGCTATGTAGGTGGCCTGAAACACACCTCTATAACGTCAGTTGAGGCTCCTCCTTGGGAAAAATAACTGAGGACTGGTGCATCCTGCAAATGGATAGGCATTAAAGAAAAGTGTAACTAGAACAACTCAATCAGATTTAAAACCAGACCTCTGGCAGAGAAAAGCCTACCTACTGATCCAATAGTGGCATGCACACTCCAACCTAGTTTTCCCCTGAAATACAAGACCTTTTATTGTGTTTCGGGTTTTTTTGTTGTTTTGTGGGTTTTTTTTCATCAAACACTGTGTTGCATTACAGGTTATGAGGACTTGTAGTGTCTACTTACAGGGTTACAAAATGACACTAGGGCTTAAGCCAACTAAACAACTGGAATCCTTATGCTTGCTTTCTTTTTCTAATTCTTCCTAGATTAAATATTTTAATATCTCCCATATGTTAGATAAACACTAATGAATCTTATTTGCACGTATACAGAGACTCGTTATTCATATTAGCAAAGTTAATATGTCACATCTGGTAAAGACTGCACTCATTCAAATCAAACAGCAGCTGCTAAATATCAAAAACTACATCTGAATTCTGAGATTTTATGGAAAATGTGGTCTGCTTTAATCTTAATCCTATCAAGGAAAATTTTTTTGCATATTATATGTGGATTAACTTTGGTACGTATTTAAAAGCAGAAATGCTAGCTCATGAAAGTACTGTAAAGCAGGCCCATTGCATTTCTTATTATGTCCATTTTAAGGATTTAATTTAATATCAAAAAAGATGTTCCATGTTCAAAAATGCCTTCAGTTTAAAGGCTTTGATAGATTAAAATACAATTTAGGAAAAAATTCAAATGTTTTTCCAAAGCACAAAAATTCTAGCATATGATTTTCATTTAGTATGGAAATCACAGCTCTGAGAAAACCAATATTTAAGTACATTCACATGTTTGTTATTTATCTCTATAAGAAGTCCACTGCTTGTCTATGCTAACATAACTCTCCCTAATGCCAACACTCAGCTCTGGGCTGTCACACAACCTGGTTTAAGCAGATGAGATTCTACATTTCAAAAACTGAACAGACCACTAAAAATATTCTGTTTGTTCTGCATCTCAGAGCTTCATTCAGAGACTAGTCTGTTGCAGGTACCATAATGATTGTACTTTTTTCAATCCAACATACTTTGTTCCAAACTGTTGTTCCTACTCAAAAACTTGTGTTCTACTGTATGTTCTGAAACAAAAACACGTGACTGCAATGCTAACCCTGTTTCTTTATAAGTTGCTCATCCTAGAGAACTGAAAACCAAGGGATTAGATACACAGCAGGTGTCTGCTCTGCCAAAGAAGCCTATAAAGCTACAGCTCTCTGCACTATCCCTTCTTCAAGAAAAACTTCAATGCCCAACACACTAATGACACAGCTCCCTAAAAATCTTTATACATCTCTCACTGGTCTATTGGATTTGCAAGACCTGAAAGACTAAAGAAAGAGATAGAATGTCTGGGAAAACCAGACAGAATAAACAAGTTGAAAGAGAAAAAATGCCTTTGTAGAAGTCCATGTCAAGAAACACACTCCATGTGAAGCAATGCCCACATGGGGCACTCAGACTGATCTGTGTCTTACTCCTACTCCTGTTGCCAACTTTCAGGCAACAGTGGCAAACCATTTAATCTCACTATTTTCCCTGGATTTAATATCAAGAAAGAATCAACACCAAGAATCTGAAGCCAACAATGCAGTAAATCAACATTTGTCATCAAACCAACAAGTTTGTACACACCAGCGTGACTTCTGGATGACTGCAATGGTGGCTCTGAGGCAACCCCCTGTCACAGAACCTCAGTGGAGGGACACGTAAACTGTCTTCCACAAAATTGGCAATTGGCCAGGAAGTGCTACTGCCAATGCCAGTGCTGAGAAATCTGCCAAAGCTCTCCCATGATGCTGCACAAAGCCAGCTTAAGTGTGCCACAGCCCAGGTAAATCACCTGCAGGCGACAGTCAAAACTATGAGCCTGAGGGTCCAGTTCCAAGCACAGCGTTACACAGAAGTGTATGAGCATTATCACTGAACATTCCAGGAAATTCAGACTGGTCAAAAAGCATTCATGAGCACTAGCACTCAACTGTTGTATTAATTATTTACTAGGATTTAATGTCTCATCTCTACTCATTAACGCACCAGAACATGCTATTCAATACCAGAGTACCTCCTATAGCAAAAGACTGAAACCACAATAGTACCCTGCAGGAAATCACACATTCACTACCTATTTATTTCATAATATTCTGTTTCTTATGTCACAATTTTATCAAAAATATTACCTGAAACCACTCAAAATAGCACTAAAAATGACTTTTAAAGGATTGCAAGCACCTTTGTGCCTCACACCATTAGAAGATAAAAAGGTACAAAAATATATCTGCAATATTCCAAAACACCGTGGAGAAAATAACATTAGCTTAAATCATCAGTGAAATCTATCCTCTTTCAATAAAATCATTCTGTACCTAATGATACCACTGCTGGTGTAGTCTGATATTAGTCAATGTATGATCTTGGCTCAATTTTTGGACATTTGGATCACCTATTGCAGCAATGGAAATTGATGAAGCTCTAAACTGTTTTTCCAAGAAGGTTATATGTGGGGGAAGAGTTGCATAAACTGAATGACACCAAGGTGCTATAAAAGCTGAAGTTATGTGTAAATGCTAAATAGAAAACGGTGGAAACTTAACTTAGAGCTTTTGAAAAATATCTATGGATACATCCCCAGTGACAAGGTATTATAAGTAATACAAACAGCTTTTGAGCAAAAAACAGACACACATGCACTCAGAACATTACCCTCTTAAAACTCAACACTCACCATGATTTTTTCTCCAAGAATTTTCTATTGTATTAATCAATACAAATTATTTATTTCCAGGCATTTGTGAGTATTACCTCTCATATCCACAACACAAAAAGCCGCAAACCAAATAACTATGCATTAGTTCTTACAAAATGCCTCTGACCAGCAATTCCTATTGGTAATGAATTCTTGCATAAGAAGTGTAGCTACCCAATTGACTCAGAATCACACACAAAGTATATGGCAGGAAAGCAATTGGATCTGAAAAAACACGCTGATCAAAATGAAATTTAGATAATAACAGGAGTATCAAATGTTGGAGTTCACAAGGAAATAAAAAGCAATCCCATTTGCAATTCCTATGAGGGCTGATAAACATTTATATATTATTCCAACACACCAACCACTCTTGTTATGTCACTGTTACGAATCCTGCACTCGCTAAAATTCATAACATTCTGCTCACTTACAGCAATTTGACAGAAAAACAAATGAGAATAGAAAACTGAAGCTTTCCCATGCTGCTGAGTGCAACAATCATGAAATGAAATCCTAAATCCTAACTTTGAATCTCTTTTTATCAATAGATAATGCCCCCTAGAAAATACTTATATGATAATTATTATTTTTCTAGCATTCTGCTTACATGAAAGTTAACTTGCTGGTTCTGAATTCGGAAAACAAACAGTGAATGACAATTGTAAAAGCAAAATATTACAAAAACACTATTGACTTTCAAAGAGTATGAGGAAAAATTAATTGGCAGATGTTTTACATAGCATAATTAACAGTTCATTTCAATGCACTGTAACAAGATTAAGATAATTATGCTTAGAAATAGAAATGTAATAATGATAAATTACTAGTTTTCATATTACGGTCAATCTCCTACATTCCAAATAATCACCACATTTAGAATTAGGTGCATCTGTTCCATGCTGTCATCAGCTACACAAATGGCACAAACTCGTGGCTGGGTGAAACAATCTTTCAACCAAGATACAGGTGATTTCCTTGCTTCATAAATAGAGTGCCAGCTCCGTTCATAAGCAAAACAGAAGGCAAAACCAGCAGTTCTGTTTTCACCAGGGCACAGGGACTGGCTAGTAACTGTGACAGATACAAGCATCAGCAATTTGCATTTCTCATGGATAACTGGAAAGAAAATCTTGAATTTTCTGGGCCTAGCAAATTACAAAATCTCCTCATATGGGAGTTCAAGGCTGAGACTATGAGAATCTGTATTCTGCGATGGCATGCAAAATACAAAGTTACATGCTTTCTATATGGGTTGTAAGAAATAACTCTGTCAAGGATTTCAGGCCACAAATTAAGAAAAAACTGATCTTCAAGGTTTTAATTTATTACATCTATGAGGACTAACTGCTGCATCCAAGTGCCACAATATTCATGTAAACCGTTTCAAAGTAACAGTTACATGAGGGTAACCTCTGAGTGTTAAGAATTTGTTGATAAATTAGGCTTGATATTTTGAGATTTTATTTCAGGTTGTCCAAGTATTTCTTTCTTCTTCTTTTTTTTTTAATTTCAAAGGTGCATTTTTCTTCTACTTCCCCCAAAAGACATAAACAAAAAAAAAACCACAACCATTTTGCCTTTAAATTATAACAGAGACTTGCATTTCACCTCTCTCATTTCTGTATCTTCACTGTTTCATCATGTTTTTTTGTTGAGGTTTTTTTTTTTTTTTGCTTTGCTTTCTACTATCAAGTCGTTGACACTTAGAGACTAAAACCTCACAACTAACAGCACAAGGATCAGAGCAGGCACAGAAATAGAAATTGCAAGATTAGAAATCTCAAAGACCTGAAAAGTAGACAGAGGTGAAATAAATAGGTATTGAGGCAGAACCAAGGATAATAAAGAAAAGCAATGAAAAATACTTTCACAAATAATCATAAAAACGTGTAGCTGTATTCTTAATGTGCAGCTGAGGAAAATTAGTTCTGTAGAACTGGAATATCACAGTTATCCAAAGCAAAGTAGATTGCAAGAAGGGAGGTAAGTGCAAAAGTATTGTGAATTATAAATACCCACTGACACCTTTCACATTTAGTCCATATTTTATTCCCACACTGGAGTAGGCAAATATATAGACCCAGTATTCCTACTATCAATCACTGTTGCTATGAGCCTTCAAATAAATAACAAAAGAATCCCAACTTCTAATGAATGAAAAACCCAAGACATTAGGCAATTTATTTTTTTTTATATTGACCAGGTTACTAGCTTCATTCCTTCAATAACCACATATGTCTTCATCTGTTTTCCAGCTCACTTCCATATTTCCAAGGCTTGCTAGGGCTTTCGCACTGTGGTTTTTTTTCAGAAATTCCTAGCTATACATGCCCCACCTGTCCCTCCTGCATTATTTTCCTAGTTAACAAGCAATTTTTACCTCACATCTAAAGAGAACAAATGAGAAATACCTGTTTTCTTTTGGTATTTCCTTAGATGAAGTCAGGGTGCTGGTTCCAAGAATGCCAGAGAAAGGGTTTCACTATGGAATTTGCTCCAAAACATTAACTTTGCAACAGATAAGCAATTGATTTCTATAAACACCTTGTAGGCAATCTGCCTTATCTTAATGAGCTTTTGGGGCAGAATTTCAACTCCTAAAACCAGGACACTTTTATAAGGCTGCACCCACATATTATTCTCAATGGTATTCAATTACGGCTAGAAATACTATCCCGGGCTTTGATCTTTGATCTCCTTGCATATCAGCAGTACATGGTAAGAAACTATGAAGATAAAAACATACATACTCTAATGAGATGCACTAAAAAGATACTGCAAGGCATGTCTGAAACAATGATACACCCACGGCTTTGCAGAGCCCTTTGCAGATGACTTTCACACCAGAAGGACACCAAAAGCCAGAAGGATAAAAGCGAATATTGCTACATTCAACCCAAATTCCCACTTTTCTACAGTTACATTCCATTGGCCTGAAAAAATAGTAGTATCAGTCAATGTACCCTTGACTGTCTCACTGAGATGACTCTTACATCTCTTCACCTTGTCCTGACTTGCTTTTTTATCCCAGACGCCATCTTGCCATTGCTGGTAGGGCATTCTGAATCATCTAGACAAGCTCCTTCTGTTTTTCAGCAGCCTAAATAATTCCAAATCCCTATCAACTTCTCCATAATCTAATTTATTATTTGATTTTTAAATGGGTATCTAACTGAACGGAGCTTCTTGAAGTACGTTTTTAACTAACATACAGTGTACCTATAAGGTAATATATTATTGTTATATCCTCTGTTAGTATTTAATAAAATAAACCTTTTATTTTAGAAAAACTTTTTATATGTATTAATATATTGTGTATTGGATTGATTCTGTTCTACTGACTAAAGTGAGGTCCATAAACAACCTCAATATAGAGCCTCACTGACACATCACATACAGACCTGTTGCAGCCTTCACGAGGTTAGAGTTGATACTATTTCCTTATAGTTTCTTAAAAATAATTAACAGTGTTCTGCTATGAGAATACAATTAAAACTTGAACCCTAGCTGCCTAATTTCTGTGTTTGTATCTCATATCTCAGTCATACAGTCATGATTAAAACAATTAGTTTCAATATGTAACCCAAACTAACAATCTATTCTTATCATTTAACTTTAGACCCTTGGCTGTCTATAACAGATGTAATTTCAAATAGCACTTGAACATACGTAATAACTGAAATGTGTATAATTTCCAAACAGTATTTGAAATTACATTAAAAAACGCATTTAAAATGTAAAGCTACAGAGAGCCATCTACAGTATATAAGGTGAAAGAAGGATCCATAAAACTTTGATGGAAAAATGCCATATCAAGTTAAAAACATTTGGGAGTCTTCCAATATGGAAAAGACAAAGCTCTTACCGTTTCCTTTGGAATATGTGACTGGCTTTGTTCTGCACTCTAAAGGAAGTAAAAAAAATAAATAAGAACACGACTACATACGACATATACTATCTATCAGCAAGGGGATAAACACAGAGCTCTAATTCTGACGTGAGTGGTAATGAAAAAATGAAGGGTGTTTGTCACACCCCTGACTGAAAATTGTCTAAACAAGCACTAAATGAGAGGTGAACAAAAATAACTCCAGTGATCTTATGGCAGTGCACCTGACTTTGTCTGGTTATGGGGGAGGTGACTATCTGGCCAAGGAAGAACACGACTGCTTGCACAATTTTCTGGTTGGTGGAATTTTCTCATTCAGGGATGCCCTCCCCTGGCCTTTCCCTTACAAATATTTGAAATGAGTATTTTTTAAAACATCCATTCTCATTTCAGCAAGGGATTCCCCTGGAGGATGCTTTCAGTTCACCAGAGATGGGACTCTCCCATGCTTTGCATTCCTCACCTGTGTCTTGGGGCACGTAAGGCAAACAATCATTGGAAAATGCATCCCCCAAACAATTCTGGAAACACACGTAAGGAGCTATGGCTTTTCCAAGCCCATCCACCTATATTAAAACCCATTTGAGCACTCAGGAGACACCTTGCTGCTGGCTGGCTGATCACTTTTGGGCTAACCAGCTATTTCTTTGCATTCAGGTGGGACAGAATGAAATGCTAGGGTTTACTGGACATTTTTGCTTTAGGCTGTTTTGCAGGAGATTCAAATGATAAAGCACAAAGATGTATTGACAAAGCAGTAACACAAACATCCAGTCAGCTTCGACATGCAGTAAACAACCAGTAAGGAAAAAATTATGAAGAAGACAACTACTAGAAACATGTAAGGGACCTATATGTACCAAGGGGCATATGAACTTGTAGGGTACTGGAGATTAACTGTCACAGTCTCTGCTGATACTGAGAATACAGCTCAAAACTAAATAACCCAAGTCAGTCCCTCAGAGGATTCAGTAGCAGCTCTAAGAAAATGCTTCACAAGCTATGTGATGTAACCACAGTGCTACAGGAGCTCTACTTAACCCTTTCATAAAGGGAGGGAGCATGAAAGGAATGTTTTTAAGAAACAATATGCCTCTACCTCACATTAATGTGGACAAGCCCCAATACATTATCTGGCATTAGGTAACTGTGGAAGCAATAAAATACCTGGTATTCTGGAGAAACATAATCATTCTTCCAGACCTCACTGGTTAGAAAAGTTAACTTCTTCCAATATTCCCTGCTTCCACACTCTATTTGCTTTTACCATGATCTGCTGCACTAGACTATCACATACACATACGCCCTGTCCTGATCACACAAGCTACAAAGATCCCATACTAACCTAAATGGGCTCAGCTTAAAAAGCCCGTAAGTTTTAGCTACAACTACCCATTTTTGCAGGTCTGTTTCAGACAATAACAGAAACATACATTAAGACATTAAACTCCACGACTTTCCTGAAGTTTATTATCTTCATTTTACTTTAAAAAAACCCCATAGATATTGAACTCCTTTTTCAAAAGTCATTCAACAAGCCATAACCCAAAACATAAAATCTAAACACCTCTTTTACTGGGATTACTATCTGTACAAATATTGGCAAATATAAAATGGTTTTAAAATTGAGTGCTTCTCAGAAAGCAAGTCCTGCCCTCTATGAGATGGATCGTATCAAATAACATGATTTTATACGTATGATTTCTGAGACACAACTCGTTCAGTTGATATTTAAAGCACACAAATGTAGAATACATGATAGAAATAGGGCAAGGATGAGGAGACAAATTGTTCCTAAGTGGCCAAAGAAATTTGGCATGTGAAAAAGATGAACTGACATGATTTCACATCGTTCCCCTCCTTACTTCAACACTGAATTTTACTTTTTTTTGTAAAGCTGGTAAAAGTCAATGAGAGGAGCGGGTTGAAAAGACTTCTTTTGCTTTTTTCTTTTATGATCATTTTTTACTAGAGAAGAAAGAACAGCCCTTATAATGCCTTTTAGTTCAACACCTTCCCCAGCAATTCTGCTCCTGCTCTTTGACAGCAACCAGCAGTGCATGCCTAAGAGTCCTTCATGTCAGAATGCAAACAAACAAATCTTTATGCAACTGAGGATCATCACACGCATGTACTGTCAGATCCTCACAATATCATTTGTTCAACCAGAGCTACAGAAAAACACACCAGTTCAGATCTGATCTCTGATTACACAAAGCCCACCTGACACAGCCACGACTGCCTTCCCAGTGCTGGTCTTTGCCAAAATATTGGAGAGAATATTGCCTGAGTTGCAGCAGGGAGGCTACTGAGGCTGAACTCAGTTAAAGGGTTATGTTAAAACTACATCAAGTATTCATATTAAATCTCTGAATAACTCACATCATATCTTTGCTTACAATTATTTAAACAAAATCTCGTATCAAATTCTGCATTATAACTTCCTCATTTTACCACAGAAATAATATACACAAAATTAAGACATTTTCTTTCTTCTAAGTTTATTTTAAAAATTCAAAAAGCATTTTCATTCACCTTTATGTAAGATAGTAATACTGTCAAAATTACAGCATGTGAACTTATAAACAGATGGCTTTCACCGTTCCAATGATAAGGTAGGATTTCAAATTGTTTATTTCTCTTCATTTTATGACAACTTGCACTTCAGCACTTGAAGTCATGTTCCAAGAATGTTAAGGTAAAAGTGAGGTTCATTTGCAACCCTCCCTGACACTTTGACTTTCTAGGTTTAATTGTAGTTTTAAAAAGCATAAGGCTAATGTTAAATGTTTTGAAATGGCCAAAAATTCATTCTCTTTGCATTCAAAATAACACCAATCCAAAAGAAAAACAAAGTAATTAATTCATCATAGTTATACTTGTCTATCTTCTCACAATAATGCAGCAAAATAAGTTATTTTTAGAGCTGTATATAGCTATGATAATACAAATAATAAATAACTTCAGCAGTTTAATTGAGTACAGAACAAAGTAAGACTGCTACATTCATAGTCTATCTTTTCATAACAGAAATTATCTCAAATAATTATCAGAGAAATTTATGTATACACTATGCAGGTGGAGCAGGTACAGTATGAAATGTCGTTTTATTTCCATTTAATGTAAATTTCTCAGAAACATCTTCTGAATTGCCCCGCTAAATTAATAACTGCAGGTTTCCTTTCCACAGAGATTGCATTTATATTCAAAAAAGGTTACCATTTCTTATATCTTTCATTTTTTGATAGAAAGGTATTTACATATCCTATTTTGGTATAATATTATATACTCTAAAACATACTACTGAGCAGGTAGTGGGACAAATGGCAGGATTTCAAAGATAGATTTGTCCTTTTGAAAGATATGAAATAATCTACTTGTCTGCATGCATCCAAATAAAGTCTATGCAATAGCTTTTTCTACAAACATTTTCACTCAGAATAAAGCTCTCAGTTATAGAGTACCAAAAAATACTTAATTCCAATAGCAGATCTTGAAGAAAATATAAAACACATATGTAAAATATTCTAAATACAGCAAAATAGTTTTTTTTTCTTTTTCATATATTCAGTGTTGACCATACATGCTTACTAGCAGGTGACAAGATCAAATCATTTGCCCACACTCATCTAAATCTCTTAGCTGCTCTCTATTTTACGCACCAGTTCCCTTGGATGGAATGTTTCTTCCTGTCGAAAAATCAAAAGGCCAACAGTCCCTCCCATCTTGGTACTTCGCAGCAAGGACACAACTTCTTCTTGAGTTTTGCCTGTTAAATCAACTCCATTTACCTGTGACAAAAAAAATTTGTTAGGAATTGGTAAGGCTCCAAACCAGGAAAACAGCAGAAATTCATAGCAAAGTCATGTGAATCATATGGAACAGTATTACAAAAACTCACAGGAGGAATCTGCTTACTAGCTCACATTACAGCTTCCACTTATTAGAACTAATTAAATGGTCATCCTTCCCATACATATAACAAGCCATACAGCTATACTTCACTCCTTTTCAGCAGCAACATATATAGTCCAGTATACCCTAAAGCAAACTAATCCCATCTATCAGTATTTCTTACAAGAATTTCTGCACAAAAATCTTTTAGCAAAATCAGCGTATGATCCAAAACTGGTCCTGTTTCCACATGCCTTGGTGTTATACCTACCTTTCAAATATATCTTGCACAATGAATTGTGACAATAGTAGAAAGAAATTTTTTCCCTGACTAACTTTGGGGGAGTAACTATTCTGTTCAGTGGTCCAATCCCTTGGCCTCCACATGCCACTTATTGGGACAGACAGGTATGGAATACATACAGAATTTCCCACTGTTTGAGCTAACTTCAGTAAGGGAGAAGCCAGAGAAAGATCAAGTAATTCAGGCTTGCTTGTTCAGAAATATTCTGAAAATGAAGTCAAATCAACTTACAGGGTTAAGCAAGGGAGTCAGCAAACCATCTTTTTCCTTCCCCTCATAAGAGATCACAGCTCACACAGTTGAGATGCCATAGCTGTCATCTAAAATGTTTCTCAGTCCCCTTCTACCCAAGTCATCTGGGTTACCTTGAATTACAGTAATTACAGAGGACTATCCTCCAGTATCAATTTAAGCTGACTTGGCCAATTTTGCAGTAAGTGAAGTTAGGGCACTGAGAGGCAGTTACAGACTCAGCTGTACCTCCAGTGTCATTTGGCTTAGGGACAGTAATGAAGAGCTGTGGGTGGTAACATCTTATATCACTCCAGCTAGATTTGCAGAAAGATCTCTGCAGTGCACCTATCTAAGAGAAATTTAGTTCCCTGGAGAACACCCTTCCTTCAGGACGGAAGTGGCCTTCATTATCTGTAGGACTCCCCTCCTCTTATATTCCTTTCAGTTAATTCAGTAAATCCTTTCAGGGTATTGCCTCCCATAGCTGGCAACATCTTCAATAATTTCTGGTCTGTCACTCCATGCTGATTTAATTCTACTAACTAAGTAACAATCACTTTGCGACGATTTATTCCTAAGCAGCAATGCAAGACTATGACACTACATTCACATAAGGATATGTAAGCTCATGCTTTTATGATATGTCTAGGTCGAGCTCTTTAAACAGTTATGTACTCAAAATACCCAGCAACTTGACCTCTTACCAAAGACAATAAAGCCCAAAAAAAGGAAAAATGGGAAACATTTTCCTATAACATACAATACTATAAGCCTTTGGAGGTGAAGGAGTGTGTGGGCACATGCCAAAACATAGACAAAAAACATGTAACATTTCCTCACCTCAATTAATCGGTCTCCAGCTTTTAGTCTCCCATCTTGAATAGCTGCACCTCTTGGAAGGATGTTTTTCACATAAATTGGAGCAGAGCCACCGATTGGGACATCTCTTGAAGTAATGCTAAATCCCAAACCTTCTGTACCTGCATAAACAATGCACATTACTATGTTAAAATGCACATTTTATATTACATATTATTTTTACCGAGCAGAATGTATGTATACCTCACTGATGCAATCCATGAAAATACCTATAAGATGTAAGAATTACTGCATGGCAAAAAAACCAACAAAACAAAAGGCATCTATAAGAAGGCTATAACTGAATCATGGAGTCTGGGCACAGGTGGCTCAGCAGGCCCTCCCTGCAACTTGCTGTTCTGACGATTTCCAAGTCATTGCCATATTTCCAACTTTCTATTTCAGATGAGCTGAGTGACAAGGAATCAGAACAAAGCATATCTGATATCCTATCACTGTCTTCCCCCTTGTCAATCTGGATCTCATCAATGATCCTTTCTTTCTCTTTTGCAGCTCAACAGCAACAGTCAGCCAATGCTGCTGGCCACGGGGCTTTGTCAGCTCACTTATGGACACTGGCAGGTGACAGAACTGGAGCTCAGTGGTCTCATTTCTTCTGCTCTGAGGGAACTCAGGCTGTTTTCCATCTACAGCTCCTCTGCCCCAGGGCTTCACCCCAGCTCTCACTGTGTTCCACCCCACTGTCCATCATGGAGGCAGGGAGCAAACTCAGGCTACCACTTCTGCCAGGATGTCCAGCTGTACATCCAGGTGACTGACTACACTTGTCTATGACAGACTGAAGCAAAACAGAGGCATTTAATATGACCTGGATAAATTCAGAGAGAGGGTTCAGTCAATATGGCAAATGAGACTTGTATTTCAGAGAAATTATGCCCACACCTGGTTGTTGAAGAGTACCACCAGCTCCAGGAATAACAAGCTGAGAGGGCAAACAGAAACCTTTCCTACTACACAGAAAGCTCATTTGTGATCCTCTTTTTGATGGGATCTGTTCAGTGTTACCAGCAAGCACTGAAACTCTACACTGACACCTGCCGCTTTCCCTGTCCCCTCAACCTTACACATCAAGTCTATTCATGACTCTTAATCTACCATGAAACCAGATGGCTATTCATCAGAGAGCACCCCAACAGAGAGGCAGTACCTACAACTTCCATTTGAAATATCTCAGAGGTTGTCAAGATACATCTGCAGTTCCAGTTCACTTGCTAGGCATACACAGGCCCAACCTACCTTTAAGCCGACCTACTACAGCAACCTGCAGTTAGGACTCAGCAATATCAGATAGGTCCCTAACTATAGCCCTTTATAAAACATCATGGGAACAGAAAACAAACTTGTATGCAGCACTCCCCAGCTATAAGCCCTGTGAAGCTCAACACAACCTGTGTGAAAGACACACTACAGAACTATTTGAGGTGTTAACGTATTTAAGAAGGGGAAAAAACAACTGTGCAACAGCAGCCAGAGAAAGAAGTGAGAGAAAGAGCTCTGCAGACCCCAAGATTAGTGCAGAAGGAGGAGGGGGTGGTGGTGCTCCAGGTGCTGAAGCAGAGATTTGCCTGAAGACCATGGTGAAGACCATGGTAAAGCAGTTTGTCCCCTGCAGCCCATAATGCTCCACAGTATAGCAGAAATCCACCTGCAGCCAGTGGAGGACCCCACATCAGAACCTGAAGGAGGCTGTGACCTGTTGGAAGCCCACTCTGGAGGATGCTCCTGGCAGGACCTGTGGTCCTATGGAGGAGCCCATGCTGGAACAGGTCTGCTGATGGGACCTGTGACCCCATGAGGGACCCACACTGGAGCATCCCATTCCTGAAGGACTGCACTCCATGGAAGGCACCCACACTGAAACAGTTCATTTGCTAAGTCTACTTCTTTACTAAGCAGGTTAATATTCATACATGAAAACAAAACAGGAGTCAAATACATTCACCAGTAGCCTACCTACAGGTTTCCGAAATCTGCACAATTACATTTGATTAAAATTTAGTACAGTACATTTTATTATCAAGACAGTAATCATGTTAAGAAGTGACACAGGTGACAGGACTGGGCGTGACACAACCTTTTAAAATCTTCATCTTGAACAAAACTAAGTACTCCTGTACACACAGTAAGGGCATGTAGTTCTTATTGTTCAGGAAATTTGGAGCAGTTCCTCTAGGCTAACTATCATGGGACAACTTCCTTTCCCTCAGCAGCATTTGAGATAGCTGACATTTGAATTTGAAAGTCTTCATTCACTTTCAGACCAATATAAAATTTATCAGTGCTGTTACACAGAGATGAAAAAAAAAAAAATTAGATCTCATAACATCCATTTTTCACTTAGGAGATCTCACAAATTCTAATGACGCTTCAAACATTCATAGAGCTCTTTAACTCCCTTCAACATATGAAAGTGATCTGTACTGGGATTTTTTAAGGCACATCTCAGATTTTTATGGAATTTATCTTTTTCTCATTATAAGGATCTGTGTTGAATACTGCTCTTTGAGTACAGGTTTTGTTTGCTAAAATTTCTAAAGTAATATTAGAACATGAAGGCAATCCCAGGACAATACTTCATTATTAATAAGTTTAATCCCCATAGCCTGATTACAGCATCATTACAGATGTCTGGTTCACACACTCCACTTCAAACCTCCACGGAAAAAACAGAAGTTGAAATGTTCACATTACAAATGCACACTGGATATAAATTTGGACTGTGGCATTTTCTGCCGTCAAATCTCCAGAAAGGCTTTACCAAAGCCTGCAGAATGCCTCAAATCCACACTGAGCCCAGACATTAGCAGAAGAAAATTCTAATTACTTGTTTCTGCAGAAAGAAGGGGCCTCAACTGGGCTATGTTTTACTGTGCTGCTCTGTGTAGTTTTGCATGAGGCAGCTTTTGGGTGCTATTTTCCTTTTACCTTTTCTCTGCTTCAATTTGCTATTCACGTACTATAGCTCCTCTTAGCTGTATGACACAGCTTCATAAGCTCCTATGCTTATTATATATAAATTAGATGTTCACAAGACTGGGAAATAAATGGATACATCCAACTGAGGCAAAAAATAAATATTACTTCTGTGACTGAATTGATTTTAACTTTTTTTCTTTTTATACACGTAACTGATTTAGTTATCTCTACTCCATGCATTTCCATTCTCCTATTGATAGAAATGCATGTAAGATCTTAATATCTTCCTGCTGCTAAAGTGTTTTCAGTTCTTAGGTTGTTAAACTGCATTATAACAATGAGGGAACTGGGCAAACACACTGTAGGCTTCTCTGATATCTCTCGTTTACACTCGTAATACAGGAGACACTGGATAGACATACAGGCAGAACCACAACATGAGTAGAAAACAGAAGACATTTCCATTTTTTTTGAAAACACAGGAGTCATCCCACACAAAGCTAGGAGCTTTACTTGACAATGTCTAGATTATCTGAGCTATATTCACTTTAATGTCTTATAGATTTTAAAAAGGGTAGATTCTGGAAAGGGTAGAAAACATTTTCCTCCCTCTATACCTGTCACCTCAGACAACCATCAAATTACACCGAGTGATAATAACATTTAAAAATTACCCACTAATTTGTGTAATTCAAATTCTTAGGCTTCTTTGATAAATCAGCAGCTCTCTCGACAAGTTAGAGCTCCTCTTTTTTCTTTAATATGATGCTGAACACGCCTTCTGAGGTCACATTACCCTCAACGGCTCAGCCAGCGCTGAGCTGAAGAGAAAGTATTTTTAGATTAATAAAAAGGGCAGTTACAATAGTAGAAGAACTATTTTGTACAAACAGAAGAGGGGCAGATTTGATGCTTCAGTTACTGTTTTGGAAGAAAAAAGTTCTGGTAGCATTAAGGTGGGGGGAGAGGAGATCCTTTCATATAATTTAATTAAACCTATTTTGAAAATTAACATTTTTTTATTTCTTTTTTAGCAGTCTGCTAAAAAATTTTACTTAATTTTACTACAGGTGACTAGACTTTCCTTTCTTCCAGTGACAAAGTATTTAATTTCTCACTAATGCTGAGATTACCTTCTTGATGGTGGGAAGAGTGTGTCTGGTATGTTTCTGTTTTCCTCAGGCTATTCTGTATGAAAAGTTGTGCACTCCTCACCCAGCACCAGCTGCAGGTCTAAATTCTCAGCAGCAAAATGTGCTGCTGGGTAGAAACACTGCCAGGACACAATTCAAAGAGCAAGCACCATGTCCGCACTGCCTCCAGTGTTTTCACAGCCCTTGCAGAAGGGCATTGGTTCAGAGACCAATAAGGAACAACTGAAGTACCTACACTGTCAGTGTCTTATGATATTTCTCTTACAATTATCTTCCCCTTCAGGACTGCAAGCAGAGCTAGAAGTAAATTCTGCTCTTTCTTCTCCTCTAATTCAAGAAAATACAGATAGATTCTCAGGTAGTTCAATATAGATCTCTCTAAATTTAAAAAAAAAATTAAAATAAACCAAACAAACAAGAGAGGCAAGAACACTTCAGAGAGACAGAGAACATTTCAGAACAACCTAAATATGGAAAATTCATGTGGGTGAACAGTCCTCAGATCTCAATCCTGCTTGCATTTACAATTAAAGGATTGTTAAGGAAAAGTGTGGATTCATCATGAAAGACAAAGAACACACTCTCATTTTCCTAAAACAATAAATAATGTTGGTAGCACACATAAACAGTGACACAAAATTACAAAAAATACAAAATAAAGCACCCTCATTTAATGAAATCAGTAGATTATAAATTGATGCAGAATAAGGAGAGAGGCAACATTACAATAAAACTAAGAAGGACCAAGCACCCTCTGACAGTGATCAGAGCAGACACTGTCCTTCCTAGCATTTCAACTTCCTGCTTTTTCACAGCAGACTCTTCCTGGAGATCTGTGCACAGAGGGGTGACTACTAAAATAATTTTCCTAGTGTTTTACGTTAGAAAGCAGTTTTTTATAAAGGACTGAATCTCATACAAGAGCTGAACAACAAGTATGTTCTCCTTATTGTAAGGTGCTAACCAAGACCATTTTACTGCTCCTACTTTAAGCCCCATATTTTCAGAATTTGTGCACATGTAGTCAGGCTAACTGCACATGCAAATGACTGCTTAGAAGGCTGACTGCTCAGCTGTCTATAAAATTTTTGCAGCCACATACACAATCAAGGCTAATTGCATGCCCATTTTTATGTATTTGAGTGATTTAGAACAAGTGTAGTTTTTTTCTCCAAGCAAATCTCAGACCTCTCAAGAAGATCTTTGATCAACTTGAGAGAAATATTCTTTTCCCTTTTTGCTACTGCCTGCTAATAGTGATCAGAAGTGGTTTTAAAAAATGGAAATATGTAACTTGATGCAGTTTATGCTTCTTCAGTGACTAATAATGCCCAAAAAGATTTGCTTCACTTTTGAATATCATTTCTCAAGGTCATTGAAGTAATTTAGGAATCTACATGCTTCATTTCAAAAGTGACAAACACCCTTACTGCATCTGAACAGGAATTCTAAGAGAACATATCACTTCAAAAGCAATTTTAAACAAAAATTTAAAATGTCAGTTCAAAGTCTGGCTCAAGAAACTGTGTGGGGAAAACAGGAGAGTATGATGAAAAATGCATGTAAATCTGTACACTTCAGATCCATGCTGCAGGATATCTTACAGGCAAGTTCAGGGTTCTCTGTTGTATGTTGTGCTATATAAACACAAGTAAAACTAGTAATTGTCTATAGATGTGCTTGACTCCAGAGAAGATATGATGCAATTTGAATTAACTTACTCTCAAACTATCCATGGCATTTTATTTTTGTGTCTAATGACTTCATGCGGAAAGGAATTTGGGTGCAGCAGGGTTCAGTGTCACTGTCATTATAGCACTGAATGCCCAGTCACCTGGGGGGACCTCCAGTGCTTCAAGGTCATCTCTGTATGTGAGATGGAGCATTATTAACCACAGAAAGGCCAGCAAGCCAAACAGAAATCCAACAAGAAACTCTGAAGACCAAAGAGTCTCATAATGCTGCTCATATCTACAACTTAGGCATTCTTCTCCGTTGCAGTGCACAGAGGTGCCTCCTTCATTTCAGGACTCACCATCTGGAACACAGCTGCTACATCCTTTCTGTGATGGACTTGGTAATTGCTACAGCTTTCCTGCTGCAAGGTATCCTACAGTTCTGTCACTCATTTCTTTCCCCGGAAGCTTTACTGTTTTGCAAGAGAGAAATATTCTTTGGGCCAAAAAGGAAGAGATGATCACAACTGCCATGGCCAGTAGCTAAGTCACCCCTTGGAAGTGGTGAGACTGAAGTTCTGATTCACTCAATATCTCAGACAAAAATTTAGCAAAATATGTGGTGGAACTAGGAACAACTTAAAAAACATGAGATCAGTTTTGACATTTTATTCAAGGATTAGTTATTTAATTTAGCTTGACAACTATGTAGTTATAGATAGAAATTATATGATGCAATGAGCATTATACTTAGGGCCAATCAAGTAAGATAAGTCAATTTACAGACTGAGTACTTCAAGCTTGCCTTAGTACAGAGGTGTCAAAACTAGTATATATGAAATCTGAGTAACACAACATCCAATGGAAAAGCAGATTTTTGAATGCTTTAGCAAGTATCAGGCTAAATGCTATGAGTTACTAAGTGCTCAAAGACTGAGCCTTAGAATCATTTCCTGTATAATTGCTTATTTATTATTTATGAGGATTGGACTAAATTCCTCTCAAGTGCATTGGCTCAAAGCCTTGCAACCAAAGAAGAAATACTCTGGGAGTGTCCTGCTGTATATGAGGTCAAAGTTTGTCCAACACTCTCGGGTGTTATATCCGTGGTCTTATTTTTTTATTTATTAACTGCTAAGAACTATTTTTATTTATTTATACTTACTGTGTATCAGTTTACACCAAAATATATATAGACACAGCCTCACTGTCATGTCTTGCACTATCTTAATTTGTATGAGCTATTAAGCTAGACTGTTATACAGCCTTAATGGCATTAGAATATCAGCAATAATCCCTACATCTATATGCTAAAAGTTCAGGCCCTGACCTTTAAGGCAAGATAAACAGATATCCATTTTCATTTAGAAAAGTCAACAAACATTCTGCATTGACTGAAACATATGACTGACCTTCTCTTCTGACTTTATTAAACAGCTAAATCCTATGAAAGTTCAGGTTATTTTAAAATGCCAAAACAGCAATAAATATTAAGAAATCATAATTACAGAAGCACATACTGTAGGGTTAGAATGCAATCCTATATAATAAAGCTCATGCAATATAAAGAAACACAGTTGTAATAAAGAAGGTCTGTCTGTATTGAAAAGGAGTCAATTCTCATATAGTACATCTGTAATCAGAATGCACAGGTTAAATCAAAAGTGAATTTAAAGACAATGTCATGCATGCCTGTGTGCCTTAATACACCCCACACCGAGGTTTTTAAAGTAATGATGGTAATTGGTGAAATGACTGCTGCCTGTCAGCTACAAATAAGCACATTAGTTAAATATCTATAAAGCCTGTATTATTACAGCCTCCTTCATTAGAAATAATCATAAAAGACAATCAACATCCCTACTGCTCTCATATTTACAACAAACTACTTGGGGGCATCCCTAAGTGTTTTGCTGCATTCATTGCTTCACATGTATGTTCTCAGGAAAGCCAAGATGGGAGAGCATGCCTCTTTCTACAGTGGATATGAACAAATGAAAGATAGTTGTGATAAAAAGGCATCCTTCCTTATGCACATTTGTCTTTACACTAAGCAGTTTCTATCTCTCCATCTATAATCTGAGCTAGGTATCATTTCATCATAAGCAGTATTCTCAAACAAGCAAACTGTTAGGAAAAAAATAATCCCTTTAAATTTCTGAAACATATTCTAGATATGGATTTCAAAGCTTTTACTGGTGTAAAAGCCATCAAAATTCTCTGGTATGAACTAGATGTTAAAGTATCTTAGAGATCATTTTACATCAACATGCATCTCCTTTACTCCAAACCCATCGAATATATTGGTGCCAGCAAGGATAAATTATGCTATAGCCCTGGGGGGAGTATTTATGAAACAGTATGCAGGGCCAGATGACCAAAATATAACAACTTATCACAGTAGAGAAATCCATAACACACCAAAATTATATTCTTGTATCTTTGAGCAGCTATAACACCGTATTTGTTTCATGCAAAAACACTGTGGTCCCATATTCTATATTCATTTGTTGATGCTTTTAAATTATATGAAAGGCTTATTTCCACTCCTGGCTATGAATTCTTTTATGTACCATCTGAGTAATATTTTTACAGGCTCCTACAGACATAAAAAAAACCAAACAGGTAAAAATCACTGTAGTGACTAATAGTATATTTATAAGCACAATGATTCCTTACTCAACCAATAACAATAAGTTTTTCCAAGCAGGCTGATCTGAGCTGATGGCCTAAAGAAATTCTTGAAGGAGCATCAACAACAGAAGCAAACTGTCAACTCAACCTTATGTCATCCAAGTTTGTAGAGCTTAAAATTCAGCAACCAGAAAGAAGCAATCTGGTGGTTCATGTGAAGTTCACAGAAAGGAAAGCAGAATGATAATTTGACAAGTAGCCTGGTACCTGTAAAACTGTAAAATCTCTCCCATTCAATGCATTGTCTTTAATGACTTTCCATTAAAAGATTAATTAATAAACATTATTAACATTAGGAAATACATTATCCTAAGGGAAATATACTCTGAGTTCATGGAGAATACTGTCATATGGGTAAACTTTTTGTTATGTAATGTAAATCCTACTCTTGCTGCTAGAGACCAAATTACATCTAACATTAAGCACACTAATTTTAATACCATAAAGCTTACAGTACATATAATCCTTTAAAAAAATCATATCCCAAGAGCTAAGAAATACTTGCATCTAAATGTCTTTTTATTACAGTTCAAACTATCTTAAAAGCATCTAGATGGTAACTACACAAAAATACCAAATTTTCTCACATCATAAAAATTCCACGGATGTACCAATGCATCTACATGTGCACATATAACACAGATGTTGAGATAAGCACACACTGCTTTAAATAGTCTCTCACCCCCATTCAAATTACATTAGCATAAGGGCCAAGATAGGAAATATCACATTACATCTCAACTAAAGGTCTTCACATCTCAGTGGAATAAAGAAAAGCTTTAGCTGGAAATTAGAAAATCCAATTTACCAACTGATCAAAAACAGTCTTAAAATCTAAAGGCAAAAGCAGTTACACAATTTGAAAAGTCATGATAAATGTAAAGTACTGAATATGGCCATTTTAGCTTAGTTGTTTATATTAAACAGTTCACCACTCCCTGGGTCTGGGCCAACAGAACTTGAGGCACTTACTGCATTTCCTTATTAGCTGAGAGACAGAAAACAATGTTAAAGCACTCCTCAAAATGGCCTTTTGCAAACACACTGCACACGCTGAATGCAGGGCAGGACTCATGGGCTGGTTATCAGGGACAATCCATTGCCTTGGCCTCCCAAATTGACCCACTGCATCCCCTGTGCTTCTGCCACCCACACAGTGGCACTGGACACACATGTGCACCACCCTACACACACGTATCTCACGCTCTGTGAGCAGTGCACTATGCCTTACCTTTTCTTAGCTGTATACTGAGCCTCTTCCCTATCTTTTTGGTGTTATACCCACTGTTTGCAGTGGAGGTGAGAACTTTCTGAGGTGACGGTAGCAGGCCAGAGGGCGGTTTCCCTGATGAATTCACACTATGAGGTAGCTGCGAGTAGGAGTCTGTCTGATCAGACTGGTTACCCGCTCGAGACATTCTTTGCAACGTGTGAAGTCCAGAACTGTTAATACTTTTCCCATCAGCATACTGGGAATCGGGGCTGAACCGGCTGGAGTAGTACATGTTCTTCTCGCTTTGGGACAACTGTTCGTACTGCTCTTTTTTTGCCGCAGGGACCACGTGGAACCAAATGAACGGCGTACGCATGGCTTGGCGAAACATATGCTGTGCTCTAGGTTTTCAAATGAACAGAAAATTAGCAAATTAGGACTGGCAGACTACAAGACATTATAAGCATAATTACTAATGTTAATTAAGCAACACGAGCTGACAGACACATTGCACTCAAGCATAAACCATAAAACTTGAATCTGTTCACTAGTCTATTTGGTCTGCTTTACGCTAGGGTTTATTGCTTTAGGGCAACACAATGGTTAAATATGCTTAACAACTAATGTAGCAAATACTGAATTCAAAAAAGCAAAAGTTTTAAGCACTGTCTTGAAAAGCAGACAGTTATGTAGCTGGACTGCAGTGTCCTTTTGTTTTGAACTTTGCTAATTGTGATAATTGTGATAACAGTAATCACAGTGACAACAGAACTATGAGAATGAAAACTACTATGTATTAATCTGCTGATTCTGTGAAGTCTTGCAACCAGTCTAGTTTACACTTCAATTTTTGTAAGTCATTAGTCTTTTAGAATACAACATTAAGCAATAGGAAAAAAAATGCTCAATCCTGTACAGAAAAAAATGCTCAAATCCGGTACAGACAGACACGGGGCTCTAGGTCATGATCTAAAGCATACAGAGTCAACAAGTCTCTTCACAGACTTTACAAATTGTGATTCAGAACCATAGAACAAGCAGAGACAAGCTGTTTTCAACCATATGGTACAGGGTTATGTTCCAATTCAGGTTAGAGTCAAAGAAATTAAAAACACATTTTAAATATACATTAAGTACAAAATGATCAGAACAAATAATATTCCTTTGGCCCTCAACATGCTACAGATTTCGAAACAGTATTACCATCTTTGAAATTACTCATTTTCTGCATACCTCTTTGCTGTTTTGTTTTTTGGTTTTTTTTTCAATTATCTGTGTATGAACTACAATCTAATTTCATTCTTAAAAGTCTTTCTGATTCACCATTTCAGGATTCTACCAAGACCAGACAACCAATGAGCAAATATTTCTCTCTCAAACTTCTCCAGGAAGTTTCTGCATATGGCATCTATAGTTCTCACACACAGAAAACCACACATATTTTTATAATGTTTAAAATATAGTCTCCATACTATCCACTTACATTGAATATGGTGCATTGCAAGTATAAAAGCAGAACTCATATGGGAATTTCAGGATAAACAGTTTACAAATGTAAGAAGAAAAAAAATTATAATGTACAAAAATAATCAAATGAGAATTGTATATATTCTAATCACAATAATTATCCTTAATTTTTTTTAGTCTGGCTAATGTAAACCACTAATGTCTCTTAGTGTATCTTTTCATTATCAGAAAGGCAAGATTAGAGATTTTTTTCATATCTTCCTCCAAATACTGCATGGTGCAGTGTTAAAGACCAAATAATGCAACATAATGTGTAGTAAGAACACTTACTGTTCAAATCTCCTATTCCGAAGGTCTCCATCATTAATCCTGACAATACAATCATTCTCACGAAAAAGGTTTTCTTGTTCAGCTTTTCCACCCTTCTCCAGTCGCTTCACCAGCAGCCCCAGGGTTCTGGAACATTAACATTACAAATGATTAGTGTTTGAATAATTTGCAACATAGAAAATCCAACTGAATTAATATTTTATCACAATCACTACAGAAACTACATTTTAAGCCATCTTTACCTTGAAGTAGGATACCATAGTTTCAAATAACTTATAAGCATTACCTGAGTTATTATCCCTTTCCCACAAAACAAAAAGCCTAGGTGAATCAAGCATGTCAAAAGTAAGAACCAACAGGCAGTGTGATGATAGCACGTCCATTCTTGCAAAAGGCCAAGATTTCTGAGCAGTAAAAGCTCCAAGAATCACCAGACATCTGAGAGATGGCATTTTTTTCTGCTAGTTAACTAAAGGTGAACAGGTTCATCTTAAAATTTGAATTTCTGAATTAGCAGAGAATAGCACAGCCATCACTATCCCTTCTGTGCAAGTGAAACGTGGGGTCATCTCACATAATAAGCAGCCCAAAATGAAGGAATGGATAGAGAACTCAGGAACTTCATGCGAACCAAATGCTTTTCTTTTTAAATCTTAACTTCTTTTATCAAACAGCAAGGAGAAAATTAAAAACTTAAGTGTCATTTTTTAATTCAGCATCTTAAATTAATTAATTAACTGAAGACAATTTTCATTTGATAGCCTCTGTATAATGAGTTAGTCACCTCTGTCTAGTGCTTACCCACGGTGTCATCTTAAGGACATTCTCAGAGAGAAAAGGTAAAAAATATTCAACCTGAAATCATGAAATGGATCCTGAAGAATGGATTTCTGAGGTCCTGGCAGGATAGTATGAAAAGTCCATGATGTTTCTATACCTGAACTCTAGGTTTGAAGAAGGACTCAATCTTCAGGATTATTCTTGAATCGACATTGCACGTGATTTTTTTTTTTTTTTTTTTTTTTTAAAAAAATTAGTTTTTATTTNNAAACAGGATTTACCGTTGGTTTTTTTTTTTTTTTTAAAGAAGATCAGCTTTACATTGAAATCCCACAGGATGTATCAGTGGGTCAAATTCACATCATCCAAGTCAACAGCATTACTTTTCAGAAGTCATTTCAAGGCATGGTGTGGAAAATACTTGGTCGCGTAGCAGGAATTGGGAGACAACGTATGTCTTTTAGCAAACAAACTTTCAGTGATCACAGCACTTCAGTTCACACATACCTCAAAGTAAATGAGCAGTCAATCATGCTTAAAAGGACTCCTCATGTGCTCAGAAGTTATATATGCACTTGAGCACTTAATCAAATGGGTCAGAAAAGCAAAATTAACATTTCTTCCACTTTAAATTCTTCATTTACCAATTTATCACCAAAATATGCAAATGAGACATTTATTTTATAGAACAGTCATACATTTTCTCCTACAAGGCAGATGAAGGAGAAACGATCCTAGTAGTATTTCCATTTTGGAACCACCTAGAGACATTAAGATATGATGTTGAAAGGATCTAAACATGTAAACAGACTGTGAGGAGAAAAACAACACAAAGCATTCTGACAACACATCATCAAATGAAGCTTGATTCAGACATTAACATTTAAGTGATACCACTCTCTCTTCAACTGACAGGAGGTGTTCTGCAAACACCTTGAACCCATTCTGGCTCCTATCAGAGGTAAAACTTTCTCTGCTCTCGTTTGATTCCCAATTGGACTCCTTGGATACAGCAACTGATACTAAGTGTAACTGGACTTGAGCTCAGGGCAGCTGCTGCAATTAGCAATCTGTCTCTTTGCAGTAGCACTGGTGAGCACAAGGAACAGGAGGATTCCATAATGGTAAAGTATCATTTCTCTAAAATACATGCGTTTCTGAAAAAAAAAAAATGTGGAAAAACAGAGCCAGTAGTAGTGTGAATCTAGTCCTATCCCCATCACAAGTTCATATTCTTTGTGTTTGGAAAGTTCTACCATTTGCAGATTCCTTCAAACAACTCAGCCACTCCCATTAAAAAGGAAAATTATTTAACAAAGGCAAACCAAATTTAACCAAATTTTCAAAAGCAAAACCAATTCTTCCTTGCTTGCTTTTATTCCTGATCACCAGAACAGAAAAAACCCTTGTATTATCTATATATTTTAGGTGGTTTTCTGTTTGCCTTTCCTACAATACTCTAATAGTTTGCATGACAAAAAATTCTAAAAGTCCACAACAGTGGCCCACTAACTTGTTCTCCATTTATTGTACTAAAATTTACTGATAATTATGAAGGTATATTGTCACAGGAATAAAACAAAACAAATTTTAAAATATTCCTTCAATTTTCTTTTCCTCCTGTTCACTAAAACAAGCTTTAAAGACAGTCTTGGATTTTTAAAACTGATAAATATTATAAAGAAATCATAGATTCTTTGATAATTGCATAAAGAACTAAAGTAACAGTTATTAATATTAATGACAAAAAGGAAAGTATTTGTATACCTTCACTACATTATTTTTATCTGAATTATAGTTTTGATACATAGAATACTGATGAGTTAGAAAACAAGTTCATGACTTTTTCACTTGTGAGTTATTTAATGTACCTGGAGAGACTGTCTTTGAGTCACAAAAGGGAAGCTACTAAAGAGGACATCTCTAAATGGGGAAGAGACAGGCAAGCAAATACAAAACTGGGAATGTTAAATTTAAAACAACCAAATTATTTGAGGGGGAGAAAAAAGAATTGTGTCTGCTCTTCTTTCACCTGATGCCCAACAGCTTTTTGATGCACATGTACTCCTCTGTAATACTCACAGTGGATTCAGAATTTGGATGTGCATGCAATGCTTGCACAAGAGTATATATAGTAATGGCAACAGCTGTTTGGTTTATATGATTAAATATTTTTTAAAAAATCAAAATATCAAAACAATATCTACACAAAGTACAACAATCTAAGTTAATACAGAGTACACTATACAAAATAACATGGTTATTTCATCCCAATGTCTCCATGTACTTATGATTACAAAGTAATTGCTCTATCAATAGTTTTGACATAGCCATTTTTCTTGAAATGTTGCTTTTTACTGTTTCACATTCCAAAGTTATATTAAATTATTAATGCAAGATGCACCTTTACACATGGTTTGTAATTTCTTAAATGTACTTTACCTAAGCTTTCAAATCTAGTAAAATTATTACTAATCTTAACCAATAGTACAATAATGTAACAGATAAACAAATTACTAGCCGACATTGTAAATAATCTCATTAAACAAAGGCTACAAGTTCCACTAATGCAAGACTGCTCATGTCAGACAGCACATGGTCCTCGTGAGGATTTTGCCTTTGAAGAAATATTAGTTAGGTTAACCAAGGCATATAAAGCTAAATTCACTGAGAACAGATTCACAGCTGGATGAACAGTCTGAGTCAAACCTGAAACCAGGATCCTCACAGTGCCTTTTACTTAATCTTTTATATAAACACACAGGGCAAAAGATCCCTTTAGACACAGTTCAAGAAACAATTTCCAGAATGAGGTTCTGCATAGCAGACAAAACTCTACCAGAACTTGCAGAAAATGTATGTTCCTTAATATTTGAGTTACAAAAGCCTACCAATTTCCTACAGCATTTCTTCAGCATATTATGGTTAGAATGTAAGAATATGACACTTAAAAAAGGTATTATGGGAATTCACGTTTGTTGTTGCAGTCACTGGAGAGAAACAGAGTAGACCTGATATTGCAAATATGCAATAATCTAAAAACTAATTGGATGCTTTTCCCTGCTGTATGCCACCATCATTAATCCTGATAAGTGGAGATGTTGCTCTGCTATTGTAAGCTTCAATATTATGTTTCCTACATTAGGAAGACATAAATTTTGAAAGCCTGTAAACTCATCTACTATGAAGTACAAAAGTCAGTATATCTTTAAACACAACCACGTAACATACAAATGCATGGGAGCATTTGAATTTACCTGTCCAGTCAAAGTAAGTCAACACGGTTCCTACCATAAATTCTTCCAAGTGTTTTAAACGCTAACTTTTCAAGAATTAGATTAAATACCATGTAAACCTTCACAAAACACCCTGCAAGTCTACAGTCCTGTTGAAATAATAATTATAAATGGAAATTTCATACCTGTGCTGCTTTAGACTAACATTAGCTGACATTGACACAGAAGGGAAACAGCGCCAAAGCAAAGAGTTCAATCTTTGTATTTGTTTTAAATACCTAATTGGGAATGTAAGCAGCTGAGATTATATTAGCATTTGCACCACTGTATTTCCACAAGGTTCATTACTCTAATTATACTATTAAAATAAACTCAGCTACATGTGTTAACATTTCAGTTCTCAGTATAAATTACAACCAATGATAAAACTAGAAATAAGCAGCAAATGTTTTATTGACATCCAAATTGCCTGAGTTAGTCGGGGTAGTTCTTGAAACGCAAACTCCCCACACGCCATCCAGATGCATGGAAATGATAGTAATTTGTCTTAATAAAAACTGACAGTGTAAGTAAAAATAAAAACTGACATTCAGCATCTAGAATATGATTCGGCCATCATGGCCCATTGTACAACACTGAAGTTATTTACCTATTACCTGCAAGCTAACTGTAATGTAATCAAATCAGACAGAACAGAAAATAACCAATTTAGATGTTTATGTAAAGTCACTAACACGAAAAGGCAAAAACTAGATTAAGCGACAAAAATAAGGATTGATTGAAAAGCTGATGTGCAGCAGCTTCGTGGAATGAAAGATCTCTAAGAAGTTCTAAAAGAACATAAACACAGTATAAATTTCCTAGATTTTGAGGTCAGAGTAGGCAAATCAGTTTGTTTGTTCAAGTTAAATTACCATGGCTACTCAATGCTAAATTGGACATAAACTCCTTTGCCCAATACTGACGTCACAGAGCTACTGTGGGGGCACTAAAATAGCTTTATCAGATTTCATACCTGAAGTCCGGAACTAATTTCCAATCTTTGGTAACTACTCCTCATCTTTTTAGCTTGAGCAATACTTCAAATTAAGCTTATAAAACTGAGATCAGACAGTCTTGAACTCAGATACAACAGTGAGGGAATGGTACATTCACACCACAGAGAATTTTTCCCTCATATATATATTTTTGAAAACCGTGGCTACCTTTGAGACTTAAAAGGCAGAGAAGAATAAATGGAGAGGCAGAGAGTAGATACGTCCTAGTTGATCAAACAGAATATGATCATTAGAGAGGCACCTTGAAGGTGGTATTATGGACTCTCCACATAGACAATGGCCTTTAGATATTACTTTAGTTTTCTTTGTATGTTGAGTAAGAGATTAAAATTGTTACAGTGAAACATTAAGTGACTTACAAACTCTGGACAATGAAAGATACTTTCACTAAAAGCAAGAAACATACAAAACATACAGACCAGAAAAGGTGTAAAACACTTTCTAGTTAGGGTCTGTGTATGTTTCAATGCCTATCTTCATTTGAGTTTTTTCTCTTTTTTTAAATAAAATCTGTTAAATTCACCATTTAAGCTAACAAAAATTCAGCTTCTTTTTTTTCCACTCTCCTGAGATTGCCTAATATTTTGAAGACACTTAGGATATATAATTAAGCCACAGATTAAGTATTTTTAGCTGCCAGGTTTTAGATGTATGGTTTATCATGGATTTTGTGGCATACTTCAACAGGAGGAACAGCTGGCAGAGCTGCACATACCTCTCTGTATCAAAGTAACATGTCTGATACTTATTAATGGATGTTCATTGTGAGGTTTTCAGATGAGTATCCAAATCCTTTTCTGTTCTGTTTTACTAAGTAGACTTCAGAGTAGTCTTGGGACTTTGGGACTGTAACTTCCATATCATTATTCACAGAGATTTCTGATGTTATCTCATATATTCCTTGTGTCAGTTGAATCCCTTTCCAAAGACACACATGGCAGGATTTCAGAAGAGCAGCTAGGGTATAGAGCTTGAGAAGATTTCAAAGACTCTTAAAAGCAGAAGAGGCCATATAATGGTAAATTATGCTATAATTACTGTTGAGCCTGCAGAGAACTTGATGCATCCCCATTTAAACATCAGCATAACATCCCCCATCAGCCAGGACTGCTCAGATGCTATTCTTAAAGGACTGAGTGTTTGCTCTCATCTCTGAGCACGTAATAAGAAGGAAAGATTGGTGCCAAAGGCAATTTTGCAAATTTAGAATTTTTGTCCCTTTTATGCTTTTCTAGCACTCATTCCCTCTTTGTTCTACTCTTATCTAAACACTTTCCTATTTGTCTTCTATTCTGTCCTTCCTTCAGTTTTCATTTTCATGCTTCCTATTCTGCTTAGCACTGCATCTATGCCATTACCAAAATGTACAAGCAGGTTTGCAAATAAAGCTTTTATTCTGAAAAATGCACAACCATAAGGTGATGAATATGTATACCCCTTCCCCCTTTTGATAAGGTGAAAAACCTCTGTTAACAAAAACGTGTGATCAAAATGGCCAATAATGGACTGATAAACATCTAGAGGCAAAAACAAAAGGATAATAAGGGAACACATCCATAGAAGAAAGTTTTATCATGTCTTTATACATCAATAGTACTTTTCCCAGAGAAATACAGAGTTTTGGGGTTTTTTTTTTAAATGTTTTAAAAAGTCTCCATTTTACTGCCAACAGAAATAATTGGTAGCATCTACATAGATGAGGCAGAGACCTTTACAGATTTTGTTCAAGATCATAAGCCAAAGCTGAAGAGACTCCTAAAAAAGCCATGAAAATGTAAAATATTTTCTCAATATAAAGAAAGGACATGGTTATGGCACATAATTTTTAGACATTTGGAGTGTTTTCTTGAGGGTGGTAGGGGGGGATGGATTTTTTGGTGAGAGGAGGTCTCTATTGCATAGGGGGGAAAAAAGATGAATTGCATAATATGCTTTTACACTTTTTCACTTTTTAAGATTAATAATTTAATAACTGTTGCCTATTGAGTAACATTTTCAAAAGCAAAAAAAAGGAACTGCAAGAAAAATAATTGGAAATACTGTGTAACTGGAATTGAACAGCAAGCAAACATAAAACAATATTGGAACAGTGGACTAATCTATATGACACGTTAGATTTTTTTCTTTTTGAACAACCCTCCAAGTCTTTACTGAGTCCTGTATCTGGTTTTGTCTATTTAAGTTCCTACTAAGTAGAACCCCTGGTCAAGTTAGTTGATTGTAGCAGGGAGAATTATGCTTTGCAGCCAGAGGAGGAACAAAGACCAGCCATGTGCTAGAGTGAGAAACAAGCAGGCTGCAGATCCCTGCCATGCATCTGCTCTCCCTCTGAATCCAGCCAAAGGAGAGGCAAGTGTGGCTTATTTTATCTGCTCCAAAGAACTGGGGACTCAGGAGAGGGGAAAAAAGAAACCAAAAGCCCCATGGACTGCTTCAAACCTGAAGCTGGGTGTGTTCCTTTACCTGCCCACTCTGCAAGCAGCTGGAGAAATGTCTTTGTCCTCACTGAAAGCATGCAGAGGTGTGGGCATGCAGACAGTAAAGCAGCAGCACAACCCTCAAAATCATCCCAAGCAATGAACTCTACTTTTCTTTCACTACAATGCAAAGGCCATGGGAGAAATGTTTTGGAAATATTCTAGATCCCTCCCACCTCTGCTCCTCTACACTTTTGAGACAAGGAATTGGGCATGTCCCCTTTCCAACAGATTATTGGGGGG
>VXBX01006128.1:222086-236178 GCA_013400415.1 Scytalopus superciliaris
GGGAGGGTCAGAAAAACTCAAGACAGCAATTACAAATACCATCCATTTTTCTATGAAGTGAGTCCTAGTACCATGATGAAAAAGGGAAGCATTTTAATATAAAAATTATTTGCCTTGTAACATAATTTACTTGCCCAGTATGTCCTGATTCTAAACATCTATATTTAAAATTTGCTTTCCTATAATAAATCTTTATCATATAATTTCACATGACATAGTTTGCATCCTTTAAAAAAAGGTGAGATATTTTATTTCTGTGCTTACAGCTTTTTCATTTAACGTGCTCTTATTATGTACAAACAAGTTTCAGACTTGACAACCACATTAACAGCCTGGAAGTGAATTCTACTTGAGTTAAAATTCTTATTCAAAATGTCAAAATATACATTTTAATGTAAGTTTTATTAAGTACTTAGTAGGCAGTTGACATTCTTAAACCGGTCTTTTCCTTGGCCTTGACACTGTCTAAATCCCAGATAAATGTGTGAACATTTCAGCCATTTCCAACTCTATGGGATTTACTTCTGAGTATGTTTGAAGTACTGTTCACTCAAGCCCTTTCCATCTCCACACTGAATTTACTGAATTTCAGATTATGAAGAGAAGAATTTATCACTTTACAGAAGTTTGTTCTTAATACTTGTAGTCCCCTGAGAAAGTAGCCTTAAAGTAAAAAAAAATTACATTTTCTTGTAATGCATGACAGACTATAAAGGCATTTGGTTTAAAGCAACAACTGCAAATAAAGCTCTTATACTGTGTTTAAAACCCTGTGAATACTTTAGTATTTCTGAAAATAGGATAATAATACTTGAGAAATATACTTGCATAACGAGTCAGTTTTGCTCCTAATTATTAAAAAACTGAAATTACTGCTGGGATGACAGACATGAGAACATAAGACCCCTTCATGTGTAATCAAAGATTACTTTTAATATATGTATTGGTTTCCCTTTTTGTTAAAGAGGGAAAAACCAGTGTATACTTAGAATAGGAAATACCAAAATAAAATTTGCAGATATTGCTGAAGAACTATCACTTTTCAAGACACTAAAAAACTTCACATTCACCACTAATTACTACCAAAGTTTAGATATTTTTCTGAGATTATGTTAATGACCCTAAACACTAAAATTCTACTTTAGTAAAATAAGCATTAGAGAATATGTATTCTGTTTATTAATAGCAGCCCTCACATAGTATTTTTCAATGTAGAGGACTTTTTTTTTTTTTTTAAATAAACCATTGAACTTCAGGAATTTCAACCTGTTGTATAATAAAACAGGTTCACCTTCCCAAAACCAGAATGTTTCAACTGGTTTTGCTACTTCATTTTAACCCCAACAGATGGGACACATGAAATTTCAAAAGCATGGGGACTGTTTTCTCTCCCACTCTTATCAAGCACAGGCATAGGATGACTCTGCTTTAGACTCCTGCTGTTACTTGGTAACGTGTGGCTCGAAACAGTCAGCAAGGAAATGTTGCACAAATATCCACTTGAATTAAGACAGAAGTTTAAAATTTTTAAGAGTTCATAGGAAATGTCTTTATCCTTAAACTTCCCCTGAAATTACAACAGAATCTCTATTTAAACAACACAATTCTAACTCCTTTTAAGCAGGGCCTTTGAATTACAGAGTCCATTACAAGTACAGAGCCAGTAAACTTGGATTTCTTCCTCTCTTAATCAGTGAGACTGCCTTTTGAAAAATAGACAATACTCTACTGAAGGCAAAGGCACACAGTACAAAAATTAAAACAACCAAGATAAAACACAGCAAGTTACAATTCAATTAAAATCCTCCACAATACGTTACCTTCCGCCTCGGGCACTGAAAGGCACTACATGGATTCCCAAAGGCCCGCCGTCATTGGAGACTTCTACGAGCTTTACCATATCACTGTGAGACAATGACGAATGAGGGAATATGAACATGTACTGTGAAGGAACCAAAAAACCCCACACAAACATACACAGAAAAACAAAACCATTCCAGAAATCAAGTCATGGTGATGAAAGCACTGTTGAATGCTACATACCTGAAGATTAATCTGATGGCATGAAAGGAGATCAATCATCAAAATAGTTCAATTAATAAAACCAACACAAATCAAACAATTTTTTGGTAAACTTAGTTTGCTACATAAAAATGGATCTCATCATCATCAGTGCATGCACATTGCTTTATTTCTTTCTTATTAGAAAGTTAAGTTTAAATTTAACTGCTTGCACCATTGAGCAGAAATACCCTAAATACCACATACAACTTTTCCACAGAAGCCTAACAGCTGATCTAGCATGCTTTACATTTTTATCCTAGAGCCAATGCTAAATGTTAACATTAGCTTTCACATAACTACCAAACAACCAAATGAGAATTATTAAATTTTTAATTGGCTAAATTTTTCCAGCTTTAAAACACATTAATTTGTTTTATTGTAATTCCATTTCTTTTACTGGAAGATTGCTGTATCTCCTTACTAGGCAAAGTTTCCAAAGTAAGATTTAACTGTAACACTCAAAACCAACCAGATGCCCCCTGAAGCAACCATGCATCTAGTTTTCAATTATGCTTTTTTGCTGTAGTGAGGGAAAAAAGCAGAAGAGGAAAATACAAGTTCAGAGAGAAATTGTAGAAATAGATTGAGACCAAATCTATTAATGTGTTTGAAACATGCCCACATCTGGAAAGGTGGAATATAGCTCATGAACCATAAAGAGCTATAAATACACAAATGAGAAAATAATACCAGGCCGAACCTCTCAGTAAAGCTGGAGTGAGAGATCTGAACGGAAGCCACAATCTAAATTTGTGGCTTATGCCTCTCTAGTGCTACATACTTTTCCCATATTTTCTGGCTCTCTCTCTCTCCCTATATATATATATATGTATATACACACACACACACAGAGATCTTTGGGAAGCTTCTTCCTCATAAGCGTGCAAATCAAATTTAATCTCAAAATGGAGCAGGGAGCAAGACCAATGCCCTGTGATAGCAGTGAAAGATTTTCTACTTCCTTCAATAAGCTCTCGATCATATGGTGGCCCATCAGGAAAGCTTACAGCTTTTAATCTGGAGTTTGAGAATAACCAGACCACATATGGTTGGGAAGTCAACACAAATCCTGTGTTACAGTTTGGTTTACGTTTCATTCACACTAATTTTTTTTTAATGTATTTTTAAGGTAGCCTTTACATTTGTTGTAGGCATCAACTGGTGTCTGAATTTTTACCTTGATTTTCAAACAAACTAAATGGAAGGTCTCTGCTGTCACTGTTAGCTGAAGAAAGCAGTGCAACAGGAGAGCTGAGAGATTTCAGCCAAAAACTTGTTATTCTTCAGACCCGGACCGATTTTTAAGGTGGACAGCAATACAGCATTTGATAATGTTCCCTGTCAACGTTTCTGCACAGGCTAACTTCATTTCCCTCTCACTGCAAATTAAGGCTAAGCTTTCATTAACAGGTGCAAAGCAGCTCACAGGAATCAAGCAATGCCTTAGACCTCCAAAGGGAACTCAAAGATATCTTTCGCTATTGGTAGGCCTCTGGTTCCCTCTAATCAGCTCTTTCCTGATTTTGCTATTAGCTTAGAAGAAAATTAAGGGTTGAGGAAGAGAATAAGAGAAAATCTGTGTGTTTCACCTGGAATTGCCTAAATGCCTAAAACAAGCAAACAAAAAAAAAAGGCAACTCAGTTTTCACATCCAGTCTACATCATTTAACTTGTTCTACTGCTTGAGTTAGTCATTTTCTGTTTTTTAAAAATGCACATTTAAGGGCTTTGCACTCATTTTTCTTACATTTTTTCTTTAAAAAAATACATCCCAAATTCAAATGTTAAATTCTGTAAAACAGAAAACAAAAGGAAATTATTGCTCCCTAAGAGAGATTGCTTCAATTTGGCTTCCTGATTTTCTCAGAGTTCCGGGCCAACTGCTTCAAACAAACATCCAAAGTTTGAGATCAAAACAGAAAATAAATGAAGTAGCATATGATGAGAAGTCACTAAGTTACTTAAAAGCAACACCAAGAAGCATTAAATTTGACAGAAGTTCGGCAAATTCTATTTAGGAAACAGCATTTGGAATTTACAATGCAACAGATTTTGTAAATGGAACCGAGTAAAACACACCATCTACAGCCTAATATATGTCACTATGATCTTTAGCTAATATTTAAACCCTCTGCACCCAATTCATAATTTAATTAAAAAATAATAGGAACAGAAGATTTATTTTTATTTAAAATTTAAGTTAATCAACTTAAATTATTTAATTTAAGGGTAGAAGAGATATTTGCTCATTAATTTCCTAGCAATGAAATGCAAAAGGTCAAGCTTGCTGTCTCTTTTGATGAAATAAAGTATCATTTAGTGTGATTGAGTTTTTAAATTAGGAGGATCTAACAAAACATCTGTTTTGAGTCATTCACAAAGTATGAGGCTTTTGACCACACAACTTGTGACCTCCACGAGCATCTTCCCAGTAGACTGTGAACTAGTGACAGGAATGAAGATTTTTCCCTTTGAAATTCTTGCCTGTTGATCTATTTGTACTAGTGCTGACCCTATTCCTTTTGTCAAGTTTTCAAAGTTCCATCAAATAAGCATCTTCTTTGAGGCAGAAAATCAACTGTAGCATCAGCACTTATAAATGTCAAGTTTCCAAGGCTCGTCTTTAACACAGGCTTTTTAAACTGTTTAAAATCTGTTTTAAAAAGGTTCATGAAGCCAATTGTTTAAATGACCTAAAAATGATTGCCCCACTTTCTTAAGAGCAGTATCACTCATATTATTCTGAGTACTTTGCTAGTCTATGTTCAATCTTAAGACTCATCATTAAAACAGTATGTTCCGCCAATAACTTACTCCAGGGAAAAATTGGTAGCATTCTCCAAACCAGTGTCTGCATGTCCAACAGGTTCAACTCTGCTGTTGTCCTCCTCTGTTCGATCTTCATCCTAGATATTGAAAAAAAAAAAAAAAAAATCATTTAAACCTAGATTTAATAGCTGAACTTATTTTAGTAAAGAGATTTTACCATTTTCAGCTTACTGGGGTTACCCCATATGCAGTGGAAATGTTGTGCTTCCACAACTACAAAAATCTTTCCTTTGCTGTCTGAAACTGTTGTAAATTGGTTTTCATCACTTTATGCATTTTTGTAATGATATTTATAGCTTAGTCAGTTTTATATCATAATTTTACTACAGTTATAAAAGCAATGCTACAGAAGCCATCCCAGTCAGCATTTTTTTAAAAGGTAGACAAGCGAAAGCACAAAATCAGCTGACAGTCAGCAGTGTTTGGGGAAACTCCTCCCAGGCTCTCCCTGGGCTACTGGGGGCTTGTCTGAACACACAAGGCAGCTCACTGAGGCTCTTTTACAAAGACTTAAAAACAGCATAGGAAAATGCAGCTTCTGTAACTCCATAAAGTACGAAGACCTCTTTAAACATTTTATCACAGCCTTTATTAATAGCATGCCAGAAAAGGCTGACATCAAAGGGTTTCTAATGCTAACCAATTGATTTTATTTTTAATTTCACTTTCCAAAAAGTACATACATTATTCACCAAACGTATAACTTTAATGTCAAAGTTGTGAACGCTGTACTTTCAAATTGAGATCAGGGTAATTCAAGGACTTCCAGCAAGAAGAGCTAAACCCATTCTTATACCTATGTTAATTATTAGAAGCTTATGCTTTTAAATGCCCATGTAATCAAACAGAAAATTATAAAGCATGAACAGTAGGTTTTGAACACCAAGAGCCATCAAGTCAGTAAAATAATGCGTGATAGGTTACGAGTTCTGCACACAGAGTCAGTCAACTTATGAAGTTATTGAAGAGATATTAAAGGCAGGCAGAGACAGTCAGTAATGTCCAATTGACATTTTCACAGAGAATCTGCAAGAGGAGAGGGGCTGGAGGCATCAAGCTTCCATGGCCTGCAGATAGGCCTGGTGTATCCTGGATAGCAGCACACTGCGTGAAGCCAGGCTGCTTGAAGATTGATGATCCTGTGTTTTGAGAGGCTTTAATATGCACTTCCTCGTCATCTCTCTGTTAAGCACTAGGTAAGTATACATTTCAAAGGTTAACCAGCCTCTTGAACCTGCCTAGAACTGCATTATGAATATAAGTAAGTACCCAAAATAAAAGATCTTCCATAGTAAAAGTTGCTTACAAAACCCATATAAAGGATAATCCATATAATTCACAGATATGAAATAAGCTAGTGTTTACCTTTCTATATATATTTACTGATTTCAGCTGAAGTTCTGTATGTGCCACTACATAAAGTTTAAAAATAAATATATATTCAAATCTCCATGACAATACTCATTTTTGCATGTAACAAAGTTTATAAAGGATAATCAGAACATTTGGAGTTGTTTCACACAGAAAAGAGGCAGTCCACCTTGTTTCATACAGCATCTTGCAGATCATTGTTGCTATGGTGTTTCTTGTTTTGAAGTTAGGGACACTGGTGGTTGTAGAAAACCGTATCAGTATTTTTATTGCAGTGAAGCTATTATCTGCAAGGCTAAAAAGAACTCTTTTCATCAGAGTTGCTGATGAAATCCAATTTTGAAACTTACGTAGGACAAAAGATCATCGCAGATGAATGTGACTTTGTTAATAAAATGTTTTTGGCAATTTTTCGTCTGTGGTCTTTTCAAGCAAACATGCCAGAAGTGTATGTACATGTAAGAAGAGATTGAAATAACATCCTAAGTTTTAGTAGATATCCTTCCTAAAAAAATAAATGTCTGGCTTTATGCTGCACCATTTTAGCAGACATCTATGTATGTGCACCTTAATCATCATTCATTCGGTACCGCATGGGTCCTACACTTTACCACCTTTCAGCCCCACAAGCTTTTCCCTTGACTAGTTTTAAGTAAGTCTGTAAACAAAACTCCCCTTGCCCCACTCAGTCTTTGTAGCAGTCCTTTGCACTTGCTCTTGATAGACCTGCTTCCAGTGCCCTCCTGGGACACAGCCTGCAGTGCAAGACTTGAGCTAAATCCTTGCAGAAATCCTTCTTTCCACCCCTTCCCAGCCCTGACAGTATCTTTGCTCTTCTTCCCACCACCTCCTAATGTCTGCTCAGACTTAGGCCTCTCCATTTGTACCTTCTGTTTCCTTTCTTTCCATCCCACCTAGTAGTCCAGAGGTTTACTCTGCCAGGGGAAGGAGCATCCCTCTTGCCTGACCTCGAGTGCAGCCAGGTCAAAGGAAACAGCCAACTTACCTGCCTCCTGCCTAAAATGTACCTTTCAATATTAGGATGTAACAAATTTAAAACTGCAAATCAAAATCTATGTAAAACAGATGCTATCTGGCACCATCACATCTACATTTTGTGCCTTTTGTATTGAGAATTATAAACACAGCAAGTTTTGGAACCATGCTGCCTGTCAGTTATCCAAGCAATTAAGAAACAGCAGCTTCCACATGCCTCTGTCTGGCTTTTCCTGGACAGCAGACAGATCTGTATCAAAAACATGCATGTGCCCATAAATAGTTGCTTAGAGGAGGAATCACAATTCTAATGAAAGCATTACTGCCATAATCAACAGATGTATGATGTACCCTTTTAAAAATTTTTAATATTACAGTAATCAGACTCTCTTTTCTTCTCAAAATAGCACAGATTTTGATTTACGCTGAAATCAATGGAGAGAAAAATTGGACACCTGCAGAGGGATTTGACTTTAAATTCTGATTTACTAAGAAAAGTAACCAACTAGCTGTGAAAATCTTTGCAGCAAGAAATTATTTCTTTATTTGGAAAGTAGTTTTCTTCTCAAAGGCAAATTGCATCTGGATGAGGTAAACAAGGAAAAAGACATTTAGCAGAGCAAGAAAGTTTCTGTGAACCCAGGTATCCAGGTATCATTGCAGGTATTTCTCAGAAATAACTGATTTGAGCAAATTGTGAAAATTATAAGGCTTCTTTTCTCTCTATAAAAACACCGATTCTGGCTATATCAAACATACAGCTACTAAAGACAAAATGATTTTTTTTCCCCCAAAATTAAAGTAAGAGTCATTAAAAGATCACTTTATAGCACAGAACAAAATTTAAAGGACCTCTTACAATGTAGTTCTACATATCTTGATGTGTTCAGTCTAAAATTCTCCACTGTCCTAAAAATAAAATTAAAAAATCATTATTATTCTAAGTTTTGTAATAAAATTAATGACTCATAAACTGAAAAATTATCTTAACTGTTCAAAATGGACTCTTATTGCTAGCAGTTCTACTTGTAAAAAGGTCCATTTCACGGTTCACCTGCACAGTGTTAATGAAATATATATGAAAAGTTGACAATTGGTTCTGTATTTTTGAGGGAAGTATCTCTCTATATCACCTCTCAGGATTACAAAATCCTCAGAGTTAAGAAACGTTAGCAGTACTCTTGACAACAGAACCTTATTCAATATATATGAACCCAAAAAGTTCTCTTAATTACATTTTCTCAGATAATTTCTAAGTTAAATCTGTCTTGTGTCATTTCCAAAGCTCAAACCCAGCCATGCTTTCCATGTCTAACTTTCATTACCAAAATATCAGCTCCTTTCTCTGATTACTTAACAATTACTATGAGTCACTATTTAATCTTCAAAGGACCACTTTCCCACTTCTCTCTGCTGTTCAATACACTTCTAATGAACTACCCAAAACCAGAACCAGAATTTCTTCACATTCCCTTTTTACAATTACCTGCAGAAAACTCAACAGCTGCCAGGGAGTCTGAATATTAAATTCCTACATGTTTCATTTGTGCAGCCTTTGTTTCTAGGTGCCTGATCTGAGAAAGTGCATATCACAGTCTGCTTCAGTGAGACACAACAGAAAATGGGCTCCGAAGGCCTGTAAGGGTTATGTATAAACCTATATTCTCTGAGCACTTAATTGCATCTCTCAAATTCAAGAGCAACATCTTCATTCTACCAATAACTGGGGGTGGGGAGGTGGCGGGGAGAAGGAAGTAAAGGTGTTTGGCTTGAGTGGGGTTTTTTTCAGTTCAGAGTGATATAATAATTATTTCGTTATTGTTCAGAAAATGAGGGGCATTTTACTGACAATAGCTGTATGAAATGCTTTCAAATTACTTGAATACTCCATGGCAAGGTCTGCCCCACTGACCAACAACACACTGATGGCATAAAGAGCAACTATCTTGTGCACTGAGTAAAATTATAAAACTATTTGTCAGAAAAGTCCTCTAAGATCATCAAGTCCAGCCATTAATCCAGTCTGCAGCGTAGTGCTCCAAGATGAAAGAACTGATTTTGTAACCAGATTTAGATACACAGAAATGTATCTGCACAAGAGCAGGATAGGGAGCTCTGTCTGGGCCTCCTTTACAGTTTTTTGTGCATTTTCCCAACTCCTTCAGAAGCTGGTGAGATGAGCCATAAGGACTAGGAAAAGTGATGATATACCATTATTGCTCTAGCGATCATCTTTACAAAGTAAGTTTTTCTCAGGAATTATTGCTTTCATCACACTCATCCAAAGGAAATATGGCATCAACACTGTTTGCATGTTTGAATATGATAAAAGGACTTAGTAAAGCTGTTTACCTGCTGAGCTGGCAGTAAACAAGAAGCCACTTTTCTGAAAGTCTTGCAGTGCCCATACTTGAGTGAAATTAAAAGTAAAGAGAATTTTTTTTCTTGGCATGTTGCAATCAAACCCTAGTTCCTCCTTCTAGAATGTGACAGATTTAAACTTTAGATATTTTTAAGCTGATATAATACTGATAAGCTGTGATAACGTTATTTCTGTATCTTGCATGAATCCCATATAGGACCATAGTATTCAGTCAGCTTAGTCCCCAAGTAAGGTCTGTGTGGACTGAGACCAGGCTGGAGAGCAGCACTGCTGAGTGAGCATTGCAGTGACATTCACTTTCCCATGGAGCATCAGACACTGGCTTGTTTGTTTTCTAGCATTGAAGTATTTTAGATTTGAGTGTAGTAAATTCCTGTAAATACCAAACTGAAAGGAACAGTATTTAACACCCAAGAGGTGCTTTAGATTTTACTGTAGAGAAGGACAGATTAACAGTAACAACAAGCTCCTGATAGTAATTTTTCCTCATCCAAGACACAAATAAAATTATGCTCATGCTATTAAAATATGTCCTTCCCTTCATCTTTCCCTTTTTATTCTCTTGCACTTCTCGGTAAGGATAATGGCAGAAGAGACATATTCACTATTAGTCTCCTGGCAGCCATGTTTTATAAATGTTTGGTCCTTGCAACATAAAGTAGGCTCTCTCTCTCTCTCTCTGTATCATCAGCCTTGATAGGAAACAGCTCCTAAGGGACCTATTTTCCTGTGTCTTAACTAGCACAAATACACCAGCATCAGGCTTTTGTGCTAATGTTCTCACTTTTTGATTAACTGGCCAAATCTCCAGAGAATGGCAATTTTCAATCACATCTGAAGAGCAGTTACAAAGATCACATGGGGGAAAAAACACAAGTTATTGAATACAAAAAATGGGGTTTCTCCCTCTTGAACACATATATATGCACAAATAATTAGGTGAGAGCTTTGTGTAATCCGCATCAGTCCTATACTAGGTGTGCTGCTGTTATCAGTAATCCAGGGAGGGAGAAACCTTCCATTAAATCATCATCCACTTAAACAAAAAAATGCACACACAGAAAATTATTACATGTTTTATCTATATATATATGAGTTAATATTCTCTTTGCATCTCAATATTCCCCATGTTATTCATGTTCTTTTGCAGGACAGTCACCCTGAAACTGGAAATGGGAATATTCATGTAGTTTTTATATGCCTCACTACTCTAAAATGAAATTTGCCCTGCTCAGTCAAATCAATGAATAGATATCATATAGACACAGAGGAGTGAAGAATGGGAGGGATTTTTCAGGTCTCTGATGAATATCAAATTCATCCCCTGCTATCACAGGCAATCATCTCTTATTTCCCATTTATTAAACTGATCAAGCTGAGCCTTAAACCTGGTTGGCTTCATGATGGCACTATTTCTGTTGTAAAGCAGCATAACAGGAAATGTTTTTGCAGATTTAAGGAGAGACGAATTTGATTTCCCATTGTCCAAAAAGCAGAACACCAGATAGCCAATGAATAAAATTTGATATAACCTTTCTTTAACAAACCTATAGAAGAATTCATTCAATTTTGACTGACTAGCATTTTTTTCATTCATAATGACTCCTCTTAAAACGACCTGTAATACTATTATTTTGCAGTGTGTATCGGTTTAGAGATTTACTGAAGTCAGTAGTCTTTAGGGGCTCAACAACCTGTGATACATTACTAAAATGGCACACATATGTTCTGTGACAATTGGGTGGCACACACCTCTATCACACCACTAGCCAGGCTAGTGGCAGGAGCACATCACAAATACTGCTTGGCCGTATAACAGAGCTTCCACTAAAAAAGCTTTTTACTGGATTATGCTGCAGTTAATTCTTTTTACACTAAGCACTCCAGACAGCACTTTTCAGTATGAGAGCTTTGTAAGAGTTTAGTAGGTTAGACAAAAGGTTTTCTTGTTAGTGAATTTAACTTGGGGTATTTTGCTGGTTCTGCTTCTTCACAGTAAAAAAAAATCTCGGGCATGACCTTACAGTGGTAGCTTGCCAACAAACAGAATGAAATGCATTAGAACTCAAAGAGGTTTTCTGTTGTTGATCGAACATGCTTCTTAATTAATGCAACAGAATGGTCTATGCCTGCCAGCAGAGGAAGAATATTGAGGGGGAGAAAAGGGGAAAAAATTATTCACAAAAAGTTGCAAACACTCAGGAACTTGGCAAGCCCGTGCAAGGCAAACAGCACAGAATGGGATCTGACAGAGAAAAAGCCCACAGTAACATCTAAAGCAACATCAATTCTCAAGCATTTCACAATGTGTATTGTAATCATATTTCACAAGCTGCATTTGCTATTTGATTGAAAGCTGCAACATTTGTTTTTCCCAGGTTGAGGTCATCCCACTCTGGATTGTTTCAGTGACTTCTTCTTCGGGACCACTGACAGTCCAAGGTGGGAGGCAGAGGGAGGAGGTGTGCTGCAAACTGATAGCCACCGGAACAAATCCATGCATCTAGGTCCTCTACAGATGGCAACTATCAAATGGATAACAAAAATATGTAGCTGTTCCCACCAGATCATATTTAAGGGACATTTTAAAGAAGACTCAAGTGTTACTGTAGCACAAAACTATTTCACGGTTGGTTATTTTGTAACAGCTCTAAATCCACAAATAGTATGCACCACTATAACAACCCACAGCACATTAAAAAATATCATAATGGTGATAAATCAGCGCCCTAAGTTTCTGTTCATCGACAAATGAGCAAATTGTTGCCAAATTGAACCTGGTAACACCTTGATGATGTATTTATTGTATTAAAGACAGCACTTCTCGGAGGACAACATTGGGTCCTTTCTAAATTCCTGCACTAACTTGCTATACAATAGTGGCAGAAAACACTCAAAAGTGCGCTTGTCTATTAATATGTTGGGGATAATACTGTATGTTTGCAAAGGCAAAGATAAGACACTTGGATTCAACACTTTGAAAAGCAGAAATATTAACATGTATCTCAGCAGCAGCTTAGGATGCTGAGCCACAAAACACTTCTCGCTCAAATATACCAGATGAGCTTCATCTCTTCTTCTTAATGCCTAGTAACACCTGCAGCGCATAGCCTATTTTTTTAGACATTTTATTAGACGCAGAATATTTGAAGAACTACAAAACTGAAAGCATTTCATCACATAATGAATTTGTGAGACAGTTGACTTACAGAGTGACCTTTAAGCAAAACCTACCACAGCAAACAGGAATAGCCAGAAGAGATTTAGCAGGACCAGACAAGGCTTCCCAGCACTAACAGTGATGCCTGTTGGGGAGCCCACTAAAATGTATCTTTAAAACCCAATGCGGTGATAAAATCAACTAAAAGATTAGATGCAACAATAAAGCACTAACCTCTCATGTGCTATGTACTTGAAATATATAAAGCATGGATTGTCACATTTTTAGCATTAAGTAAAGCATCTAAAGCGCTTTCTGACGATCTGGCCAATAAGAAATTACAGACGTATCCATAGTATTACAGAGAGAAGTAACTCTCTCATAAACACATGTGCAACTATATCAAATTACCTCAAAATGACTGTTGCCTTAAAATGGGTTCATTTTTTGTAACTGCCTAGTTACAGTTTTAATTCTGTTTTCTTTTTCCCCTCAGGATCTAAAACATACCTGTTTCACAGGTGAAAGTCTATGCTCTTTTTATGTTTGTTTTATATAGGGCTTATGTGCAGAATATTTCCATGTTCAAATCTCTGAAATTTTATACTCTTCTCATATGATTCACAGACTGACATACAGACCACCAGGATCTGCCAGTCTCAAACAAATATTAGGGTTCATATTAAATACAGATTCAAATTTTTACTTTGATGTCAGAATCATGGGAAATATTTTTAATGCAAATAGTTATCAGCTTTACTTGAAACAAGGCTAAAATTATAGGTCAATGTATAATCAAATTCTCCTGCAAAGTTTGGCACAAAGGCCAGACCTGGTTATCATGTACCCTGCATAATGCGGGAATTACCTCAATTACAGAGACATCCCCAGGTGGTGAACCAACACAAATGCAGCACTTGCCACGTAACCAACACACTTCTGGTCGATGTCTTCACATGCTATTTATTTTTCCTTTCATCCTGTGAACTGATACATACATATGCACCTATAATACGACCCCTTGTTAACCCACATAATTCCTGCACATGTAGAGAAAACTGCCCAGCATTGGAAGAAGGTGCTTCACCTGAATTATTTCACAACAGGAATGATTTTTACAAAATGAAGTCTAGTTTTCTTTTAGAATTTGAGTTCTCCCTTTCTCCCTACTCCACAATTCCAGGTAATACAGATTTGGTATTTCAGGACCAGCAAAGAACAAAGTATGTAACATTCATTTTATCATTTTATACAGAGAAGTTGATGTTTACAGGAGTAAAAAAAAAAAA
>VXBX01006128.1:236193-269077 GCA_013400415.1 Scytalopus superciliaris
TCAGAAAAAAAAAAAAAAAAAAAAAAAAACACACACACAAAAAAAGAAAAAAAAGCCCAATACACTACTAAAATGGAGTTACTGTGGTATTCAGGAGATAAATAAATAATTATGCTTCTAAATGTACATATGTATTTAGAAGGCCACAACAGCAAAAACATTATTTTGTTTTTAAGGTAAGAAAAAATAAATTACATGGCAGTGGTACAACTTCACTGTGTTTGTTTTTTCTGTTGAGTAGACTAAAGTAGGTCAAGTTAGGCACATCCATTAGTTCTCCTATAAATAGATCCACACTGAATTCACCTGCTTGTAACTAATGTAGAGCAACAGAATTTTAAATACTTTTCCCTTTAATCTGACAAGTTAGTTTATTCTGTATATAGATACTAGGGGAAAAAAAAGTCATTAAGTCCTGCATGATTTTTAAAAGCCAAAAGATTTACAATGGAGACGTGAAATTGGGACACACTTTCTCTGCAGAAAACCAAATGTACATGCCTCCACCTCTAAGTTTAGAGATCTGAAAGACTTCTGCAGAGATGTATTATAGATAAGTCACATAGTTTCCCCTTGATATCGAGACAAAGGAAAGAAGGAAAGGAGACAATTCTGCATTAATCACTTCACATTTTCCCTGTAACACTCCTGAATATATTATTATTCTCCTCACCTTTTCAAAGACTGTGATTTTCATCCTTCTGAGGATTTATTTTTTTTTTTTAAGACACAAAAAGCATTTCTTATTTAGTAACTTGAATTTGTCATTAGGCAATTTTCAAACAGGTCTCATAGCTCTTTTATCCTTATTCATTTCTTTTCTCTTTTTTAATCTGAAATGGTCCCTTGTTGCTTGATTTGCAGATCTGTATCAGCATGCGAGGATTTCAGTAGCTTCAGCCCAGTACAGAACAGTTCAATCCCCTGCAGCATTGAACGTAAGAGTCAATTTAGAAGCAAGCTAGAAGTATAGCACTCTGCTCTCTGTCACACAAAACATCATTTTACTCACACAGGCATCTTAATAACAAAATTCAATTCTGGATATTTTTCTCAGCGTGGCTCAGGACTGTTCAGAAATGACATCAGAAAGCTTACTATGGACTTGGCTTTTTGAAAATTTAATTAAAATATCTGTTTTCCGATAAAGCAAAAGTCTGTACATTGATGGGAGTTTAAACTTAGGACATATTCTTTGAGTTACGTCTCATTTAGGAAATGCAACTTTCAAAGCTTTTGTTTTTGTGCTACTGTGTTAATTTCACTCAAAGAACCATAAAAACATAATTATCATAGAACCATGGAATGGTTTGGTTTGGAAAGGTCCTTAAAGATCACCTAGTTCCAACCACTTTGCCATGTGCAGGGACACCTTTCACTAGATCAGATTACCCAGAGCCCCACCCAACCTGGCCTTGAACACTGCAGGGATGAGGCATCCACTTCTCTAGGGAACATGTTCCAGCACCGCACCACCCCCACAAAAAGAATTCCCTCCTAACATCTAACCTAAATCTACCCTCTTTCAGTCTGAAGCCATTCCCCCTTGTCCTATACTACATGCCTTTGTAAGAAGTCCCTCTCCAATTACCCCGTAGAGCATGGTGTTAATAACGCCAAGGTCACAGGTTTGATTCCTGTACAGGCCATTCACTTACGAGTTGGAATCGATAGTCCCTGTGGGTCCCTTCCACCTGAGCATATTCTGTGATTCTGTAGGCACCCTTTAAGTACTGGAGGGTGCTATAAGGTCTCCCCAGAGCCTTCTCTTCTCCAGACTGAACAGACCCAGCTCTCAGGGTTCCTCATAGGAGAGGTGCTCCAGCCATCTGATCATGTTCACAAAATCCTCTGGACTCACCTCAGCAGGTCCATATCTTTCTTATGATGGGAGCCCCAGAGCTGGATGCAGTACAGCAGGTAGGGTCTCACCAGAGCAGAGCACAGGGGCAGAACTGCCTCCCTGAACTGCTGGTCACACCTCTTTTGATGTAGCCCAGGACACATTTGGCTTTCTGGGCTGGGAGTGCACACTGGCACGTCATGTTGAGCTTCTCCTCAACCAACATCCCCAAGTCCTTCTCTTCAGGGTTGCTCTCCATCCATTCTCTGCCCAGCCTGTATTTGTGCTTGGGATTGCCCCAATCCAGGTGCTGGACCTCGCACTTGGCCTTCCTGAACTTCATGTCCCCACCTCTCAAGCCTGCCCAGGTCCCTGTGGATGCCATCCCTTCCCTCCAGTGTATCAACTGCACCACACAGCTTAGTGCCATCAGTAAACTTGCTGAGGGTGTACTCAATCCCACTTATATTATACTATTTTATCATTTTGCTTAAAGAAAAGTCCATGGGTTTCCTCTCATTTAAACAGTGATTTATCTCCACTTTGTTAGGATTTGCTAACGTATCACTTCAGCTTATGACTTTTTAGTTTATATTCATACTGATGAAAAGAAAAAATAACTACATATCTGTTCCAAAGGTATTTTGTGTTACACACCATGTGGATGGACAAACCCACACCTTAGCTAAGGGGTTCCTAATCTGCTTATCTCAAAGTTAATTCTTACAGTTCTTCTTCCTTTGAAAGAACAAAACCAGGCAAGGTCCTGGCCCCAAGTCCCAGAGGAGGAAGACCCCAAAAGAAATCCCAGCACTGTGACAACAATGCAAAACACCTGGCCTTGATGCAGAGGCACAAGGCACCCAAGCCTGCTCTCAGCTTCTGTGGAATTTCGAGTAATGAGATTTTACCATTTTGCAGTTTTATCTTTTACGTCTCTTTTCCTGAATTGCACAGTTGCATTCCACTTTTTTTTTTCCTATGTCATCCTTCACTGAGACACTCCACTAAAATTGCTTCAATTGAGTTTCCCTCTTATGCTGTAGAATTTTCTTTTTTGGTCTTCTGCACAACATGGATTTTTACCTTAGGCACCAAACAAATTCACCATTTCAATAACAGAAAATACTATAGCATTTTTCATTGTTCTTCGCTCAATTTGTTTTGTTGAAATCAACATGAAAAACAATTTCAAACTTCTCAGTAAATGCTTCATTTATGAATGCTCCATTTCAAGTGCCTACAGGGTTACAATCTGGTCTATGACAATTTTATTCATTTTTTAATCAAAAGCATTAAATCAAATTTAAAATAAATACTACTCAGTACTTCTGTAGTGCCCTCCAGCACAGTATGGCAAAAGCGCTTCATGGCCAATAATGACTTCAGCTTCACTGCACCCTTAGGAAGAAGATTCAAGGTCAGTCTCCAAACTATTTATTTGAGGAAACTGAGGCACCAAATATTTTTTCCATATTTTTGATGTTCATCTCCAGCCTTAGATGCTTTAAGTTTTGGGTGACATCTCTGAGATAGACAAAGCCTTGCTTTGAGAAAAATGTAAAATATTTGTGTGTGCTCCTGAACTCAACCAAAAAAGCCAGAAGCTAAAATGGCACTTTAAAAATAAAATAGCACTAAGCAGATTTCTGAAAGCATCAAAAATTTCTAGACTCATCACTGCAGAGAGTAAGTCATTCCCTGTTCCGGGCAGCAGAGAGCACCACAGGTCCCACTGCCTCTGGCTGGAGAGGGGCTGGGAAAAGCATGGATTCCCTCCGAGCAGTTTGGTCCTGAGCCTGCACCGGCACGTGTGCACCACTCACTGTCCTGCAAAACTCTTACATGACATACAACAAACACAACCAACAGCCACACTTCACCACTTCACTAAGCCAGCCAGGGACCAACAAAGACAACCTCTTTGTCTAAAAGGTACTGAGGAACAAAGTGTAGAACATCACACAAGTGCTAGAACCACAGCTCCAGGAGCACTCTGCAAACTATCTGCAAGTCATACAAAAAAGAACAAGTAACTCAATTAGTGCCATTTGTTGCAGCAGAAGAGACCCCAACTCCTCAATAAAATTAATTCTTCTTAAACTTTTCAGAGACCTTATTTCCATTTGTGATTCTTTCCCTTCTTTTTTCACACCAAGTCAGAGCAGCTGGGACTGAATTCAGCACATGTGATGATGGTGCAGTATTTCCAAGCAATTGTATTTCCATCCTGCAGCCCATAATAACACCTCAGCCTGGCATTTCATTATCCTGCAAGGCCAGCACAAACCACAGATGTGGGCTGTTGAAAGAGGCAGTCTCATCTTTTCCTCTCCCCAGCTGGTCATGTTTGGCACTGGATTCCAATGTCCACTTTCTCCTTTCAGTTTATTCAAGCATTTGTATCATTATACAAAAGATCTAAATTAAAATTAATGTTTAATAGAAACCATTTTAATTGGTTACATTTCCCAGGCTGGTCCAGTTCAGTCTAATTAACAGCCTCATAAAAGCTTAGGGAGGCACAAGGGACGAAGCAAAGCATGGCCAGGACTGCTTCTTTCAGCAGCAGAGACAACTTAAAATGCCTCTAATGCTGTGGCCTCAGACCACTGCTTGAAAGGATATGGCTCATCTGCGGTTTCACACACAGCTCAAGGCACTCATTTCAGCATTCAGTAACTTGCACTGTTCTATGTCCAATCTCATCCCTCTTTTATCACCTCCTTCAAAATCCTACCTATTTTCAACTAATCTAAATATTCGTGTCTTGTTCACTGAAGTTGCTATCTCAGCATTCCCCCTCTTTAAAAATGAGCAAGCCTTCCAGGAATAAATCCCTCTTGCCCTTGTACACTGCTGACCTATTTTCCATAATTTGTTTTTCTCTCTGCCAGTTTCTAATCTATAGCAGAACTTCATTTGTCACCACATGAGCAGTTACCTAAACAACCTCATACAAATTACAAAAATACCACAGTCCTCCTTAGAGGAGACCAAATTAAGACAGAGGCACAAGAATGTTTTTTAAATGCAATTTCTTGAATGCAGTAAAAGCTAAGATGCATAAACAGAAGGGAAAAAACCCCACATCCTGTGGTTGAATTTCTCTTCAGCCACTCCACCCTAAAAAAAAAATAAATGTGAAAACATGGAAGTCATATACACGTTAGAGAAACATGTGCCCAACTGCTTCTCTTCATCAAAATGTCATAGCACTTTATAATAGATGTCTACATAAATACTCTTTTAAGGTTAACAATAGCATTTTAGGGAATAAAAGTCGATAAGGAACCAGAACAACTTTTGTTGTTATGATTAAAAGAACGTAGACACAGTTAAACCTCACATTTAAACATTCTGATTTTGACATAAGGTTTTCCTAGGTGTCAGTTAATCAGTTATAAACTAGCTAAAGCCAGGTTGAGGGTTTTGAAATGTACAGGAGCTTGTTATCAATTTCCCATAAATCACACTTGAATCCCAGATGAGCCAATCAATTAAGTTAGTCCAGTCTAAGACCTCCTTGAAGAAATGTTTATTTTGCTTTAACTCTTCAAACATATGTTCTGAACCCAGAAAGAAAGTATTTTAGGAAACCAGAAGACAGCAAGCTCTATTACCTTCCCAGTCTGAAGCTTTTTTCTTCAAGCCATGAAAGGAAAGATTGAAGAAACAAGCAACTGCAGAACAAGCAACTGCTGGGGTTTCAGTAAGAAGCAACATCAGAAATCAGGCTGCACTGAGTGCTTCTTTCTCTGAATCCCTGGGCACGATCTTCGGGCACTTCCACTTTCACAGAATACATCAAGTTTCAGACTAACTAGCTGGGGTAGTCCAGCACCTTGTTATGGCCAGCTCTGGCTCTTGCAGAGGGCACTGCAAGGACACTACTGGCCTACCAATACTCCTGACTAGATGGGAAGTAGAAAATCATCAGCTTTATTACCACAGAACTAGAAGAGTGAACCATTGAAACAAGACAAAGGTTATTATATCTTATATTAAAATTGATTCAGTATAAAGGGAAACTCAATTCAGAAAAAAATGAGAAAATTCTGCGACAAAGGCTGCTGTTTCTCACTGAAATTAATAAAGCTCATGGTGTTATCATAGAATTACATGATTTGAAGATAATATGGAGAGAAACAAAACAAATTAGTTTAAAACCTGTTAAAATTTTCATTTAATATAATCAGCACATTCCCCACTCCTTTCTTTCGTGTGGTCTATTCTCAGCTACTTTCAGGCTCAGAATGATTCCTTAATATTAATACTTATAATATTTTTTTTAGTTTGATTACAATAAAAGTAAACAACAGAACTTAAATAAATACCTTGCACACATGTATTCTAGATAGCGTAGGCAAGAGGAGTCCTTAAACTTAATGAAATGCACTTGTTTTTCTCTCTTTACACATAAACAGATTGAAGGCAACAATAAGCAAAGAATGACACTGTATATACACACAGAAACAAAAGAATATTAAAACAATCTTTAAAATAGAAGAGCTGGTAATTTCCAAAGGAATGGACAGCAAGATAATGTTACCTAAAGAATTAATAATTTGGAAAAGTAAATTAAAAATAAAGTGATGAAATTTGTCTGTGAAACACAACTTAGGTTTAAAACAATCTTTTAAAACATGATCAATGAGCTTTGTAAGACTTCACTATATCACACTGGTGCACTGAGAAGCCTGGTGACTGAGGAAACTGAAATGTGAATAAACCTAAGATAAAGAATTCTGAGAAATGCAATCTATTCTAAACTTCAAAGGGAAGAATCTTGCAAAAAGTGGCATAAAAAAGCCCCATCAAAAATAACCATAAATTAAAGAATTAGTCTGGGATAATACTGAGGTATATTTAATATATCTCATTTTTACTGCAGCATCAAATATTTTTGCAGCAAATTTAGCTCTAAAAATTATTTCAAATAGCAATTCCCAGTCTTCTGCCCTCTTGAGATAGTATGGATGAATATCAGTGTAGTATGTATTTATTTATACTGTAGATGAATAAAACAAAAGAAATGGGCAATTGTATAACATCAAATGGTAATGAAGAAAATTAGTCAAAAAGCATAAGTAGCAGTAAGAACAACATATTACTGGAAAGATGACAATACTTTCCTGTCTTAGTTACCAACTCCACAACACTGCCGACAGTGCAATGCATCAACAGTTAATTCACAGCCCCACTATATAGAAAAGTACTTCATTTCAACCTAATTCCCGGTCTAGCTAACCCACAGGTAGCACAGAGTTTGAAGTGCCTGAAGTGGAGCTGACAACTGCATTTCCACTTGTGTATCTCTTTGAACATGACTGGGAAATACTTCTCTTTATGGTGGAAAAGACATAGGTGGAAAGGATTTAGAAACAAGGAAAACTTCCAGTGGGTAAAGTGTGCGACCTGTGCATGTGGAGAGGAGTAGAGATATCCAGGCACGTGCACGGCCAGCCTGGCTATACAAGAAGCACAGACTGAGAGGTTACTTCTGCTGACTTGTGGCAAGGGTTAAGGAACACCTCTCCACCTTTAAGAGAAAAAAACTACATCTTCCCATTCAGCACAGACTATGACAGACATTAGACAGAGCACACACGTGAACCAGCAATCTAGTGGTGTGTATGCTCAAGTGAACACAGCTGAGCACTGGAAAGTTGGAAGCTCTTTGTCTATGCAGTTCAGGTAATCCAAATAGTAGCTGAGTACTAGGAACTTACCTATAAAAATGAAGTAGTCAAGAAGAAGAGATGATTTATTTATAAACCTGTTTTTCCCTACAGGAAAATCCTGAAATGCACAAATATTGAGCTGTTATATTCTGATGCAGGTAAATAAGAAGGATTAATTGCAAATTCTGGATAGAGAAGGGGATCAGAACAGAACTTCTGTGTGGTACAAATCCTTCTAGCTGGAAGAAAGGAGGTGAAATGAGGCTAAATATCAGAAAAAAATCCTTAATGGGGTGATACATCAGATTGCAAAAGTCTCCCAAGGGAAGAAGCAGAATCCCTACTGCTCAACACATGTAAAAGCAGCATGGACAAAGAACTACAAGATAGGCTACAGGGAATAACTCAATACATAGCAAGAGGATGGTTCAGATGACCTAATAATATAACAGGATTTAAAATTACTAGATAATTCTATTATCATTAACCACATTCACAGTAGTACAAGCTAAAACACTGTTGCTATGGCAATCAATCCTTCTGCACTGTTGCAGAAAACGACAGAGATGCAGGGGATGGAAACGAATTGAACCATCCCTTCCCATTCTCAATTAATTCAACATACCAGTCAGCTGGGAAACTACCTAACACAGAAGTTTACATCTAAATTCCCACAAGTCTTTTAAAATATATAGTAAAGCACAACTGAGTGCCTGGCATTCAAATACAGGCTATTCTAAGACTTACACAATTAGTTCAGATTCAAGGCAGGTGCAAGGTTGCAGTTCAGAGAGAAGGATGCTGGAAACAGACGGATTGCTCTCATCATTGCATTTGCAATACTTACTACTGCTTGAATTCTCTCAGCCCAAAGTAAACTGACACTAAGGAAAGACCAATGCACGATGCACAGTTCTGCTCTCACGGTATTACAGCTCCATCTCATGAGACAATTCGCTTTCCATGCGGGAGGCAGGAAAAAAAGACAGCACAGGTGACCATTTGCACTGGGACTTTCCAAGTAGCCCTCCAGACAACAAACCATAGTACTGAAAGCATCCTTCTTCTAGTTCTTAATTTATACTCCCAATTGAAAACATTGAAATTTTTAAGAGTCAAGCCACAGGATAACAAATGATCAGCAGTCTCTTGATTACATATTATCAACTCTAAATCAATTCCATGTCATTACAGAGAAGTAACAAGGTGCACTAACAGTGTGCACATCTCTCAGTACACTGGGAAATGCATACTGGTTTGCCCACTCAGCTTTCCTTTTTACTTTCTGTAACAGAGTATTTGTCAGGAAATCGGGAAGTTAAACTTGGCAGTAATAAAATCCTTAGAGCTGGGGAAAATTTTGTAATTCAAATTTTGAAAAATGGAATTCAAATCATTCCTGGCACCACTCAAATACGGTTTGAATCTCTACTAGTAAAACTGGAAAATCCCACTAAATTTTTATAATGATAACTGATAATTTAAAATAAGACACTAACACTCCTCTTACTCTAAACCAAAAATGTTTCCATCAAAACACAGAGAGAATTGGGTGTGAATCAAAGCTCAAATACCTTAGTGAAAATCCACTATGTTCTCCCAGGTTTGTAACCCAGTGGTTATGGTGTTTTTAGGAAAAACAAGAGGCATATGCAGACAGAAGAAAAGACAACTAATTCTGCTCCTTGGAAATTCACAGGGACACTTCCTGTCAAAAAAAGTTTCTCAAGTGAACAAAGTACTTCTTTTTTTGGTCCTTTGATAATCTACTGAACTGTTAATAATGCAAAGCAGCCCACACAAAGAGCGGGGGCACTGTAGGTTATAGGAGCTATATATTCCAAAAGGAACATGTTTTTTTCTGCTAGTGCTGTTATTTTAATGTAATCCTTACTCAGTGTTTTGTGCAGCACTACACAAAATATTCAGTAGAAATCAAGGGAGAAAAAAGATCAAAAAAAGGAAGCAAGTCCATACTCTGGTTTTAAAATCAGCTATGAAGTACACCAGATGCACACAAGAACTCTAAAATCCTCAGTTATAAAATATTTGAAAGAGGTTAAAAAGAAACCAGCATGCTTTTAAAAAGCCACTAAATTTAACCTTAAGGAATGTATTATATTTTAAGTGAGAAGCAAAATACGTAACTCAAGAAAAAGATCAGAGCAGCTGTGGAGTTTTCAATATTCACAAACACATACAGAGACAAAACATTTGATAGATGTGCTACACAGTTACTCCTGTACATTAAAAATTTAGTTACACAATATAATTTTTTGTAAAAAACTTTTAAAGAATAAGCAGAGAAAATAACTTTAAATACTATCAGAACATTCTTGAAATACTAGAACATGCCTGAATTCATGAGACATTTATTCAACTGATGAAGATACATCATTTTTATTAAAAACAGCCTGTAACACACTGCATGTATATTTTGATTCTATTTTAATATATTTCATTAGTATTTTTCTTGGAATTTAAACAAAAACCTTCCTGCTTGTGTGAGCTTCAAGTCATTAGTGCCAAAACTTCAGCCAATGTTTCATGAGAAAATTACTGAATTATGTCTGTTTATGATTATAACACAGATTTCTCAAGAAAATTATTCCCTCTTGGGCATTAAAAATTAAATGAGTACGAAAGACTAGAATGTGTTTAGTGTGATCAAGCTAGCTTTTCCCGCCAAAATGCTTCAATTTAATCCAAACTAATTTTTTAAAACTTAAACAAAGTCTAATAAGTTATTTCACTTCCAAAAATGACGTGGATTTACTAGGCGACTCGATATAAAGAGATCATTATAAAAATCCAAAATGGGAAGGCCAAGAATTTTACTATGCAACTGCTGTAAATAATTTCTTTTTTTTTTTTTAATATAAGTTCATGGATGACTCAAAAAGAGCATGTGTGAGAAAGAGAAAGCAATCCCAGTGCAACTGAGAAATTAAAGTGAAAAATTAAAGCAAGGAGCCAAAAAACAGACACACAGATGGTAAAAACTGGCAAAAATTAAACGTAAAAATCATGCTCTTAAGTACCAACAGATGAAGTGACTTTAAAATATTACTCCTTGAGGATACACAAAGACAATAATCCCAGATTGTGATTCCTGGGCCAGTCTACTGCTGTGCTAGAGCCCCAAAGTACACTGTACTGTACAGAGAAAAGATGATGTGTCAAAGATGGTGATATCTGCTCTGGCAGTCTACTAAAATAGAAGGGAAGAAAATTAAACTATCCACCACTGTGAAATTAATGTCTTCAGAGAAAAAAAAGGAAAAAATTAACTGTGTAAATGAGATAAGAGAGGAGACTTGCAGAATCCATTTACAGATTTATAATACTACAGAACTGAGCATGAACTGGTTATTTGAGCATTTCTGAAACATTCCTTCTCGAAACAATATTCAGGTTTCTCACTCCAGGTGCAAGCAAGGCTGTCCTTCCCAGATTCTGTGTTGCTAAACGTTGACACACTAATAGCTTTGCCGACCCTCTGTTTAGGGTCTCCTTGATTTTAATCACTACAATTACCACAACTAGCTAAAAGCTATCCCAATTTAGCCTACTGGCATTAAAATAGGGAAAGAAAAATAATCCAAGATTTGAAAATTGAAAAACTGATGTGTAGTACCTGTATGCTTTTGCTGAAAGATTTTCTTAGAATCTGAACTTGAAACAAATAATTAGTAGTAGTACTTTTAAAACACCTAAGACAAATTTTCCAGATTGTTAAATGAATTCAATTGATGCTGCTATGTATGCAGAAACCCAGCATCTTATGCCATCACTGTAATTTCAAGCTAGCTGTAGGCATAACCATAAAGACTATTGCTTTTGGGGGGGGGATAAAAAACAAAGTCAAATTCAAAGAAAACAAATTATGTTTATTTACTACCTCTTCCAGTATGCAGAAATTTACACTGGGCACTTTCTCCTCTAAAACAGTGACTGTCACTATCAGGATAATTATAGTATCAGGAAGGTCACTGAGAAGTCCACAACATGAATGTAGTAAAAAAATAGTTACATGACAAAAGTCTGTCAGAAAGTTTCAGAAGTTATATATAAACACATTTAAACATATAGATACTCACATATGTGTGTGTTATGTATGTAATTAATGACAGCACTTTAAAATGCTGTTCCTAAAAGTGGGCAGTTAATGAATTGTTCTGTATTTCTAGTATATAAACAAGTGTATACGTGTACTTTATTTAACTCCAACCTATATATTGATGAGAAGTAACAAAGCTGAGCTATAAAAATGAATGTGAAAGTTTGCTGTATGTTAACTGGCAAACAAAGATACAGTCATGAATCAAATAAATTTTGTCTTTTGTAGAGTGTCCAAGCTGAGATGACCTGGAGAGGTCCCTCTTCTCACCAGGACACCCATCTAGCAGAGCCAGCAGGGCTCCAGCAGCTGCTGTTTGCCCTGGTGAAAGAGCCCGGGGGGCGGTTTCAATGCGACTCCCACCACCCCAAACAGAGTCCCAGCTGCTCACTGCAGAGGCAAGCGCGGCTCTGGTTTCGCCCAGGGTTGCTGAGGTTTGGCTTTGGAGTAAGACAAGTCAAAGCGTGCGTGCTCAAAGCCCCAGGGGCCGCCATGGGAGGGCACAACTCCTCAGCTGCGCCTCCTCTTATTCTTACGTGCACAAACCATCAAACACAAGGAGACAAAAAATTTTAAAAGTCATTAGCACTGCAATGGTGTAGGTAGATATTTGGGTTCACACTGATTCTAGTATAATATTTTTTTTCTCCCACACATTTCTTAGCTTACATCCCAGTATTTTCTGCTGTTCCCCAACACACCAGTATGGAGCTGAAGTGCTTCCTACCCAACCTTCAATTTTTCAGTAAGACTGACATTTGTTAATTTAGGGAAAAATGGTCAGAGTCCTTGAGCCACATTAATTTCACCTACCCAGAATGCTACAATACACACTATCCTAATGAAGTATAATATTATAAGATACTTCTTGTGCACACAGAACAATTTTACTGACCTTCAAGACACCACCAAAATCCATCACTTCTGATAAGAGGATAAGTTAAAAGAGTTTTCATGAAGAGAAAGCTATTTATAGTGGTGAAGTGTAACTACAAGGAGAAAATACTGATGGGCTTGCTTTATGAAATCTGTGCTTTGTTGTAACAATTATTGCCTAGAAAATCAAGATAAATAAAAATGGTATGATGGAATACGCAATGCAACTTTCAATAATTTTAAACAGAGATGCTCACAGATATGGCCGCTTTCTTTTAGGACATTTAATTTAGTCTGTGCTTTGGATAAATGAGCTGAAATTATAAGCAATCATGAATTCCTGCACATTAGGAAAGTAAAGATTTTTGAAGACAAATGAGGGTATCCAAAAGGAAGAGGAAATTAAGCTTTTATACAAAGCAATTGAACACTGGCTTCCTGCCTAGTACTCTGAAGAAATACTAAGAGAACCAGGGGTTTTGATCATACTGGGTACCTCACTCCTCATGTGTTTATTCCACAGTCTGTAAAAATGTCTGCAATATACAGACAAAATAAAAATTTTTTCCCTCGCATTTTTGAAATAGTTCTGTATGGATGCTGCCCCTAACATTGATTGTTTTAAACTTTGAAAACAATTCACATTTTCACTGACAAATGTGCTATAATAATAATAGCCAACTGAAATTCATAAATAGTCATTTCTAGGCTGGAAAATGAAGCATAAAAAATTTCAGTCCAAAAGAAGTTAAAATAATCACATGCAGCTGTCATGAAAACGAGTAATACCTTAATAGGGAATCTGGGCAACAATTCTTATTCTTAAAATATCACATGCAAGAGATCAAAATTAAAAGTAGTATTTACTTGAAAAGTAAAATCTTTACAGAAATTTCTTAGAGAAACTCTTCAGTTCAGCCAATCGATTGCTTGTCCATGGAAACATTGGTTGTGCAGTATTTGCTTTAATGCCATGTGTCCTAGTATGGAATCTCCCTCAACCAGAGTAACTGCATCAGTTACACCTCAGTGTTCTTTCTTTGGCGCAGGGATTCAGCAAAATGCTTTATCAGTGCCACAAGGCAGCTGGCAGTTAGTTGTTGGGTCTTCTGAAAACATTAGCTATTTATTAAATCAGATCAAATAAAAGTATTTCAAAAACCCCACAGGTATTGTTTCTTCTGTTTTGCATGTGATATATATAGAAGTAAATTACTCCTTTGTACATCCCAATTTCCTAACCACCTTAATTCCTATTCTCCCTGCTTCTCCCCTCCCTGGCCCTGGATACTAAGTTGACCATTTCATAAGCAACTCCAACTACTTTCAAGATCAATTCAGAATGGACTTATTTTCAAATCAGCCAGTGAATGAACTGGCAGCAGGGCTGGCCTCTTATCTTGATTTCTCACCCAGTTATACTGAGGAAATAAATTAAAATCTCATGGTATATCGCATCAAGTAGGTCATATTACGTAATTCTATTCACTCAGTTGCTGCACTCTCTAAATCTTGCTGTGTCGCTTCATGAGAATCATGACATTTCTCAAAGTATCCTATAAATTACAGTAACCACTTAATACAGCCAAAGAGTACTACATTCAATAATGAAATGCTCATACTTAAGCAATAAAACCAAGATTAAATTTAAAACCCAAAATAAAACAAAAACCCAGACAAATGACTTCCACATAACTCAATCATTAAGTTACACGGTATCATTCTCATTTACAGCAAAGTGCAACCATGTCATTAAAATGACCTGTCCACACAGAATAAGCACTTTACTATTTCCATCAATGGAAGATAAAATAACTACCACTTCCACAACTGAAAGGACTAACTTGGCCCTTTTCTGAAAGCACTTTCCTCACAATTTGTAATTCATAGAAAGAAAAAAAATTAAAATAATCCTGCTATTATTCAATAAACTAGATAAAGATAGGTTTCTCAGTCAGATAATTTTCTTTTCCCATGTCCAAAATAACCACTTTGTCTATATTTCTGTTCTGTTTGGAATTAACTGACTTGCAGGACTCAGCAGTGATTTAACTGAGTCTCCCCTGAAAACTACAGTGAGAAGCAAAAAGATCTCACATCCATGTTCCTGTCCAGATAAGTTGTTCTGCTTTAGTGTAGAAAGGACTAAAACTTCCATTACAAACTAATAATATAAATATTTCTTTAAAACAAGCAACATAAGCCATTTAGAAGAAAAATTGTATGAAGAAGAAAACCAGAGTACTAAAAAAAACTCAAAAAGGCAGTTATTTTTCCATTTCAAGTCAAAAAAATTCTACAATGTGAATTAAGTTAACTGAAAATTAAGTTAATGTGAACTGTGACTTCTAATGCAGAGTTATAAAAGCTTGGTTTGGCAACAAAACCAAGCAATTTATCAATCTTGGGATTTCTTATAATCTGGAAGGAACAGGAAAATAATATTTCACTTTGAGGGTGACAGAGCACTGGAGCAGGCCGCCCAGAGAGGCTGTGGAGTCTCCTTCTCTGGATATATTCAAAACCTGCCTGGATACAATCATGTGCAACCTGCTCTGGCAGTGGGTTGGACTAGATGATCTCCAGACATCCCTTCCATCCCCAACCATTCTGTGATCCTGTGAAAAAAAACCCCACAGCACTTAGGATAACTTTCTAATTTTGTATGGTGTCTTCCTGATAGAACATAGAGAAGAGCATCAAGACTTCAAAAAAATAAACAGGGAGATGAGGTGTAGAGATGGCACTTCTTTCCTTCCAAGGAACTGGCTCCTGCTTTGTAGCAACCTGTATCATAAACCACAAAGCAGCTGTGATGAAAGAAGAGAAAGGTAGAGCAGAAAAAAAAAGAACAAAAAACAAATGAAAAGAAGTAAAATATCAATACTATGTACTGCCAATACCATCTTCTGAAGTAAAAATGCATAATTTCTTTTTAAACCTCAAAGATGCAAGTAATCACATATTTACACTTTGGTTAAAAAGCTAGAATGCAGAATGAGCATAATGTGAATTTTAAATTAAGAATACTTTACTAAGGGCAAGGGAGAATCCTCTATAGACACAATTAACAGAATTGCTTTAATACACTTAAAAGTTTTAACCTTTGTGGTCTTTGAAGTGAATAGTGGAGCTGCATCTATTTCAGGTTTGTACAGAAGGGCTGTACTTCCCTGAAAAGTTTTACAGTGCCGTAAACTAATGAAATAAATTATCTTAATTTGGTTAGATCTATTTTCATTAACTGTATTACCCACCAAGGGAATGAGGACAAATTTTAATTTTACTAATGTATTTCACTTCTGCATTACTTTGGCACGCTGTAATTGCAGCTCCTGCTCAGTGCTGCTCACTCTGCCATCTCAGGGCCACCTTTCCCCCTCTGCCAGGCAGGCAGGGCTGGGCACAGCTCCCAGCACCTGTGCAGAGGGAAGCTGCAGCACCACATGAGCAGGGGCTGTGCTGGACTAACTCCTACCACATTCCCCACAGAGTATTTGAGGACACAGCACAGCAGCAGGAACAAGCACACTATGAAAACAGAGCATTTTTATTATAAACCAGTAGTGGTGATACATTATGTACACCTGGACTAAAAAGTAAACATATCAGTAGATAAACCTTTTTCACAGCATGAAGAAAAAAAACAAGTTCCTAGAAGTGAAAAAGGAAGACTGGATACATCCTTTCATGAAATGCTTGTCCAGGTCCATTAATGGCTTCTCATATGTCCTTATTTGACCTGCTGCCATGGATGGACAGCAGTCAAAAAAGCCAGAGATAATACTGTTACACAAAATAATTAGAAAACAGCCAAAAAACTAACAACAATAATTCATTTAAAACTTCCTCCAATTTAAGAGAGTATTACTTATATTGCTGGTATTGTGACTTCATTACCATAAATTACCATTCCAACAGGGTTATTTAAATAGTTTGGTCCAAAAGGGCAGGGAAATAGCAGTGTGTGGTTACTAGCAAGTTAGAAAATGCCTTTCACATGTGCCAACATTTTTCAGAAAGTTTCTGCAGAACAAAGTGAGTCTTCTAGCAGACAGTAGCAGAGACTGAGTTGTCACCATCTCCCTCCATTCAGCACTGGTCAGGCTGCACCTGCAGTTCCGTGCCAAGTTCTGACCACCAGAGTTCAAAAAAGACAAGAACAGACTGAAGTGGGTCCAAAGGAGGGCCATGAAGATGACTAAAGGGTTGTAAAGCTGGCACTGTGAAGAAAGACTGAAGTAGTTTACTCCCTGGAGAGGAGATAGCTCAGGGGACCTCAACACATTATTCCAGTACTTAAACCGTGGCTACAAAGAGGATGAAGGCTCTCTCTTCACATGGAGAAGACAAGAGGCTACAGGCACAAGTTGCACTAGGAAAGGTTTCATTTTAATATAAGAAAGAATTTATATTTTTTAAAAAAGCAAGACCAATCAATCACTGGAAGAACCTCCCCAGGGACACGGTAGAGTATCCATCACTGGAGGAGTTCACAACAGGATTGGACAGGGTGCTAGATATTCTCACTCAGGCTCTCTTTGCCACAAAAGGTTGGACCAGGTGAGTCTTCCAGCTTGGGCTGTTGATTCTTTAAATTTCAGACCAGTACATCATCTATCTGCCTGCTTATAGTGAGAGTGTTTGAGCGTGAGGATATGCACACCTGAACATGATGCTTGACTTTTCCTATAATAATTAAAAACCCATGAGGATTTTTGTAAAATTGCCTTTTCTGGCTTTGGTTTGGCTTTTTTTTTTTTTTTTTTCCCTTATGTGAACACATGTGGAGTTACATTCTGCCACTGAAACTGAAAGGAGACTGCAGCCCTCAAACTGTCTCACCTATTTAATACACAGTATGAAATGACATATTATTTTTGAAAGAAGTACAAGATAGATGCCAGCATGAAACATTGTTTATAAAAGCATCACCACTACAGCTGTCCCCAAGCAATAAAGCTGTTTATTCCAACCTCCTACCTCATATAAACTGAAATCCTCAGCACTGAAAAACAACTTCAAATCTGTTCATGACTCCAAGACAAATAAGAAGAGTCATCTCTTTCCAAAATATACAATTATGGTCGTGTCCACAAATGTCCATTTTTCATAAAAGTGCACAGACTTCAAAATTCCACATTTGATTCTGTCTCTGTACATACCAATGCATTCAGCATAAAGATTAGTCTTTCTCTTTAAGGCTTCTTTGTTTCTGTGGTTATACACAAACATTTCGAGAATATTTAATTATTATGTGTATTAACATACATTTAAGATTTATATAGAAAAACACAGATATTTTTCTGAGTTCAGGAGACATGACAGCTCTTCTAAGAGTGTAAGAACTATGAGTCTACATAAAAATCAGAAAAATATCAAGTTAGGACTTCAAAATCAAATGGCTTTTAATATGGAAATTATGTTTAGACTTAGAAATCTGGATCTGAGGCAAGTTAGATCCAAGATCAGATTTATACCTAGAAAAGGACTGTGATTCTGATTCTCTCCACAGAAACACATGGTAAAAATTTTAACCTTAAAAGGAGAAATCATAAATAGAGAAATAGAGAACTTAAATGGCCATGGTAAGAGCTTGTTTTACCCTCCCATGCCCCTTTTAAGCTCCTTCAAGCCCTGCTGGAAGTAGTTCAGCAGGGTCCATCCTGGAAGCAGCCCAGCTGAGTTCACACCTCAACTCCAAGCAGATCCAGACTCCAGTACTACACAACAGGAGTCTGGATATTTTTTTGTAAGTTCTCACATTATAATCACTGAAATACAGCTTTCTCATTTTGGAGCTCATTATGCATAGCATTTTTTTCTAATCTAATAATAATAAATGCAACACAGGTAAAACACTGAAACAAATCTACAGAATAATCACTTAATTGTGGTGACATACAGATCAGTGATACCCCAATACCACAACAGTCTTATGGAAAGTCACAGGGTATTAGAAATTGTGTACGAATTTTGACATTACACGTGCAAAATATTCCAAAAGGGTGATCAGTCCAAGAAAAAAAAAAAAAAAACAAAAACATTTTTGCACCTGTATTTAGTAATGGCTTCAAGACATAGGGTGCTCTTCTGGCAGTCAGACAGGGCATTTGGCTGCCTCAGAGCTACACACAACCACTACCCTTGCTGGGATGTCATTGCCCCTCTTCCTGCTGTGTGGAGACAGCACTTCATAGCTTACATTTCATCTGAGCATTGGAGCCCTAATGCTGAAGCAGTTAACATCTTGCCAATATAAAGAAATAAAGAGAGAAGCCAATACCTAACTACCTGCAGAAGCAGTGGCTAAGAGAAAATATTCTTGGGCCAAATCAAGCTTTGAACCATCTTCATATTAAAAAACCAGAAGAAACAATTGCTATAGCCCACAGGGTGTTGACAGAGTGAAACCAGGTGACCACAGGACCCAGAACCCATCTCAAGTAGTAAAAAACCTTCATTTGCAACTGGATATGTGACAGGGGAGACTTTAACTCTAGTAGGGGCAACTTGGGGTCTTCCATTCAACCCTTTGACCAACATAAACATTAAGTGAATCCTCTACCAATGCACCAGTCACTGCTTCTACCTGCCCATGTTAAAACAATGCCCAAGTATTTAATATTAAGTCAGGTGCGCAGCCAGAAACAAGCAAACCACATGAGCCATATCCTTATTCACTAACTGGTAACACTTACTCTTCCCATTATCATCCTCAGAGTGGTCTTGCCTGGTTTCACAAACCCTGGGTAGCCTTGTGGCTACACCAATACATCCCCCACCTTTCACACAGGACCTCCACTGAAGACCTCCCAAAACAGACAGCTCTCTGCATTACATCTAGAGCTTTGAACACGTGCATATCTCTGTCTTTGTGATGGAAATCCTTTATAAGTAATATGACAAGCTTTAAAACTGTCTTTGTATTTTATAATTTATACACTGTCATGGTTCTATGTTCATTAAGGTTGTTATCACAAGAGATAAATTATAAAGTACATGTACTTGGAGAGAGAGGAAAGCAGTAGACTCTACCCTGGCATTTTACAGAATAATGGATAACCAGTTAAAAATGATTCCTCCAACTGAAGCCCAGCTAATCCTTTTTCCAAATCTTAAAGCACAGATTGTTACTAATGACAATAATTTTTACTGCAGTTTCAATCTCTACATGTGAGGAGTTTGAGATAAGAACAGCCTTCACCCCTGAGCTTCCTTGTCATGAAGCAGAATTTGCAGACTCTTCCACTGTGGCTAGTCATTAAAAAAAACTTAAAAAAAACTTTAAAAAAAGCCAAAATATACCTGTCAAACAAGGAGAAAAACAAGATGTACAGTAGTGAAAAGAAAATAAACCCCATACATTAGCTATACCACTATGACACATTTAGAAATAAACAAAATAAAGCTGCTTTTCAGCCTTCCTTCTTACTTTAAGGCATAAAATAGAAACAAGGGGTTTGTTGCTAGATGAAAAATTTGACAACATGGATAAACTGGAACATGAGAATCCACAAGAAATTAGTGGTTAAATTCACCAACCTACCTCTGAAGCTCTGCTCTTTCTTTTTTTTTTTTTTTTTTCAACTGGCAGTGCTGAAATGCATTAATTTATAGTATCCAAATGTTTTAAGAGAGTATATTCAATCCTATTAAAAGCAGGCCTTATTTTGCTGAAAATACAGTCTGAAGGCAGGTACTCTACAGCTGGAGATACAAAACCATATGCTACTTCCATGTCTGATCCTGTCACAACAGGAACCAGAGAAACTGTACCAGACTACTATGGACAGATGTCATGAACAAGAATAACTTAGGGAAAGTGCTCCATACAGTTCATTTCTACACAAGAAGACATCAGGAATAATCAGTTTCTCTTTCCATTTTAGAACACAATTGAGTTGCTGTAATCTCTGGTTGTTACTCAATACCAGAAAGCTACTGGGAATTTAGGAATCAGAGCTGCTTTTCACTAATAACCATGAAATTTTACTCCATCTCCTGCCTTGCTTTCATGAACTGACACATACAGATATACACCAAATACATAATATACATATATTTATAGATATTTAAATATAGTTTTAACTAAGCAAACTCCTTGTATTTGCAAGTCTGATCAGCTACTTCATACTTAAGCAGGGCTGCTTTAGGATTTCCCTCTCCTGCTGCCCTCGCAGCCCTTCCCAGCACACAGCACAGCACAGCTTCATCCTTCCGCAAAACTGGCCTTGCCAGCAGAGCATGGAATAGACTGTTTCAGTTCAAGGTGTCTTGATTGCTGCCAGTTCCAACATTTGACTAATGAAACTAAAATGACCACCTGAGAGAGAACTCTTTTGTGTACTTAAATTTAGGGAGCTGGTGAAAACTTCAACTCTTTCATACATTCCCTTTCATGTCTCCCTGGTGTGAAACAGCATGAGTCCAGATTTGATCAGGGCTCAAGCAAGTCTTGAGATGAACCGAGGGGAAAAAAAGACTTCTCAAATAAAAGTGACATTACCATATATATGAATAAATTTCAGAGAAAATAAGATTTTTCAATTATTCCTCAAAGTTTGGTTGCTGGGGGGGAAAAAAAGGTGTTGTGGAGGGTGAAGAATTAAAACCAACTTTTTCTTTTTTTAAAAAAGATATTTCAGAATCAAATTAAAGATTGCAAATTTTTTCCTCATACTTGACAATCTGTAAGAGAGAACTAATAAAATAACTGAGTGACAGAGTGAAAAATACAATCATAGAATGGTTTGGGTTGGAAGGAACCTCAAAGATCATTTAGTTCCAACTGCCCTGCCATGGACAGGGACACCTTTCTCTAGACAAAGTTTCTCACAGTGCCATCCAGCCTGGCCTTGAACACTTCCAGGGACTGGACATCCACAACCTCTCTGGGCAACCTCTTCCAGTGCCTCACCATTCTCATAGTGAAGAATTTCTTCCTTACACTTCACCTAAACCTATTCTCTGTCAGTTCAAAGCCATTCCTTTATAAAAAGCCCCTTAACAACTCTTACCTTTCCAACTATTCTGAAATTCTGTTTGGATTTTTGGCTTCACAGAGGTGAAATGATTCTTTGGTAGGGAATTTCACATAACTTACATCACAGGCTTGAAAAACAGTGAAAGTTTCTGAGAAACACATGGATCATGTGCCCTGTGGAATACCAGAGGGCTCTGGAACTAACTGGGAACAACTGCTAGGTAGATATAGCTAACCAGCACATACAACCAGAATGCCTTAAAGCACTGGGAAAGCAGAATTAATTTTTTCCATTTCTTTGATGTATCACTCTAATTTAGCAGAGTCTGAGTAGAGCACAATAGATATGGGGAAAAGCAATTACTGCCAGGAATTTTAACGGGCTTCATACATTCCTACACTTTTAGGTGCTAAAACCCAGACTACTTTAGAGAACTATTTCTCTAACACCGACTTGAACATACCTAATGCTGTGCACTTATTAGTCCCTGCTATAGCAGTTACAATGATTTCTTAGAAACAATGTATCTTGAAGTTTCATCTGCAGAACTAGCTGTGATGCTGCAGAATTACAGTTTGCTAGGTAGGAAATGTAAAATACAAAATACATTGTTTATACAAATACATTGTTTATAGGAAATGAGGTGTTGTCCACACAAAAATAATTGTATTTCCTTGGCACAGTACATCTCCCTTCAAAGTGTAATTCCAGTGAATGTTCATGTGTGCTAGGTGACAAAGATCACCCTGAACTCTTTTTTGCCTTATATTCTAAAGGAAGAGATGAGGCAAGTATTTCAATCCAAGCCAGAAGAGCCTTCATCTGACAACAAGCCTCTGCAGTCTGCAAGATGAATCCAGTGTTTACTACTATCCCCTCCAAAGAGCCATTAAGGCAGGTTAGACCAGGACTATTAATACCCCTGGTATTTGTAATGAGTTCTGCCCTAGAGGTTTCTTGGCACTGGTGCTGCCTTACCCTTGGTGCCAGCCCTGGTGTCTGCTGCCCTACACACACATACTGGCAGGATGCACAGAGCACTCCAGCCCCTCCACAGTTCTGTCGAGCACATGGGAACGTGACTGGAAGTTGCTAAATTAATTGATTATGCCAGATCGCAACCTCATTGCTTGAGTTTCCCCTTCTCAGAAGTGAAAGGCTTAACCAATGGGAAACAAAATCCCACAGAGGATACTGAAAAAGATATTAGAGTTTAAAACTCCAAAAAGAGTGGAAGAGTATCTCTGTCTGCAGGCCCCTGCCAGGCCCTTCTTTTCTTCCCTATGATGCATCCCACTCTTGCAACAGATCTTCTCCTGTGCATATCCTGCTAAACAGGTTTCAGTCCAATAAATTATCCCTCTGATATGAAATCACAATAGGATCCTGGTCTTTCAAGTACATGCAGAATCACTAACACATTCAAAGAATGAAACCTATCAAAAAACCCCACCATTGCAAACAAAGAAAGCCAAAAAGTAGAAAACTTGCTCCAAAGAAACATGATACTTGCAATTTCAAACTGCAACCAGTTAACTGTGGCAAGAAATATGCTTCCAGACTGCCACTGTGGCCCAATTATTTACCTAACTGGTGAATAAACTGAACTAGTTAAGCTGTGTGGTGACTGAAGTCAACATAAAACTTAATATGAAACATCATATATTAAAATTTCACATCTCTGATGTTTTATAAGATGATCACTATTAAGATTTCTAATCCAACTTCTTCTGCTGAGACAACAGTTTTATTAACTGCTATAGTGCAAATCTAATGGTGCATGGAAATTATGCCTTGAAAACATTAAACAGCAGAGCTGTCACAGGAGACGCCTTCGAATCCAGGCACCAACTTTCCATTTCAGCACAGGCTGATGCAGAGACAGCACCCAATTTCATCTGCACTAACTCTGCATCTTTTTAGGGGAAAACAGCAATGGAAAGAACACTATCATTAAAGACAGAATTTTTCTCATAAAATTTTAAATTAATTTGCAGGTGATTACAAGACAAATATTGTAAATAGCTCACACTTGGGGTTTTTTTTTTAGTTAGGGTTTTGGGGTTTTTTTATACTCTGTGATATTATTTAAGCTCCTTTCAAACTAAGAATGGGGTTGAATGAAGATTGTCTGAAGTATGCTACGATTTAGCAATGCTGGACTTAAAATATCAGTACGAGACCTGTGGGTGAAGGGCAGTAGTTCCAGGACACCAGTCCAGTGTTGGCTTCTAAACCTTCCCCTCCCTTCACAAGGTACAGTGTAAGAAAGCTTGGACCATATCAAATAGCAAATTTCATTTTGAAACCCCTCTGTATAAAGCAAATTACAGTTTTATGTACCATTGATGTAAAACACAAAATTTGTACGTGCAAAAATTCAATGTTCTCATGTCACATTGTATAGAGAAGAAAAATGAGGTAATAATCCTACATATCCACTACCCTGAGCCTCCTGCTGTATTTCCAGTTTCCACAGTAAAGATGCATTTTCAGTACACATTTGAAAAATTTCAGGCATATACAAAGATATGAAGTGATTGCTAGGTAATTTGAATTTCAGACCGTTAAACTTCTATGACTACCAGCTTATTAATAAATATAAAAATTTAAAAAATAAAAAAAAAGCCCACCCAGAACCAAACCACAACTTGGAATTACTTAGTGTCTCGAAAAAGTCCAAGATCAAAAACAATACAAATGTACACTAAATAAATATGATAACAGTCTTCAAATTCACAATTAATATATTTTTGATGTTAAGAATAACAAGCATTTAAAAGTGTAATGCCAAAACTGACTCATGTATGGCTACTCTGTAGTAATATTAGATTTCAATGGCAAAATGTTTATCAAAATAATACTAATTAAAACAACCATGTTGGTATCAGTTGTGAAGAACAGCAGCACTCCACATACTATATAAATTTGCTTATGATTCAAAAATTGAATAATTTGCAGGTGTCCATTTCAGTGCTAATCCAGGTTTTTTGGAAGCAGGAGGAATTCCATACAAATTCAGTCAGCATACTGCTAGTTCTTCTATCATGCTTAGAGAGCCTATATCACATAAGAACACACTTCTTTGTAATAGCTTGGAGTAGCACAAAAATTAGATTGATAAAGTAATATATATATACACATATATATTACCTGTTCTTGCCTCTCCAGCCACTTGTCCACCATGGGATGACTGGCACTTAACGATGAACGAGCATTGTCTCTCTGAAACTGGTTAGACCAGCTACTAGTATCTCGTGGTAGGCTTCTGTAGTTTTCATCTTTCTAGTTTAAAAGAAACAAAAAAGTGTCTTATAAAAAACAACCAGTCCTTGCACATTAACAATGCAGCTGGTTATTAAACGAATACAAAAGGAAGACTGACAAAAGAGAAAGCAGGTCCAGCTGGACCCAAGGACACCATCATTGCTCAGCCATTCCACTGCAAGAGCTCCCTTTCCTTAACACCAGGGAAGCCCAAATAAAGCATTGGTGGAGCAGCAGATCTTGCACCCACTAGTGCTCCCCTTCCTCTCTTTTCCAACCTCAAACCTCTAGTGTACAGACTTCCCAAGTACATACTCAGTAAAGCTTTCAAAGCAACGTGCTCCTTATTTTCATTCTCACCAAAAGCAAATATACCAAACAAGAATCCATGCAGTGACAGCTCCGGCCACTATATATAATCTTCCCAAGTCTCTGTATGTAATCAGTTTTACAATCAAAGAGGTCTCACTGCTCCAGGTACAGGAATAACATGCTGTAGAGTTCAAAACTTGAATTATTATTCCACATAATAATGCTTTGCTTGGTTTGCCTGAAGGTATACAAATACAGTCACATTTGTAGAACAGCAGCAGATGGAGATTGTGCTGACAGAGATATATACATTGATCCCACTGAGACTGATAAAAAATTATTTTTTTTCTTTTTAATGGATGAGTTTGTCTGCACATCTTTCCCACAAGCTGTACAAATTCTTCAGCTTCTAAAGCTTATTAGTCCTTACCCAGCCTGATCACTAAAAGCCAATGAAAGCACAGAGGCTGATTCTTAATGATGCGAGCTACCTTTAGCCTAAAGTCAGTGTTTTCAGTAACAGTAAAAGTAAATAGCTTAGTTCTCTTCAACTGAAATAATATGAAATAATGAAACTGAAATTCTGCTTAGCTTTTCAAAAGAAGATTATAAATATAATATAATATCCTGAAATACTACAGTATCCTTCCTTTAGAAGCAGAGTACTTTTTTTTCAGACTATGTTTGTCTATCTTCATGCCAAATCAGATAATTTAGAGTGAGTGTCTACCTTTAAAACAAGATTGTAGTAATACATTTTGCAATACTACCACTTTTAGGAATCTCAAAAGTCTCTAAAATAATAAACAAACACCAAAGCACATTTTCAGAAAAAAAAAAGTTATTTTCTTTATTTATAACACGCAGCATATTTTTCGTCCTTTCTTAGATCAATACCTCATTCCATCAGCATGAGTATTTCCTTTCCCCATTTGCCACACTGATATTTCTTTGGCCTGGCACAGTATTAGTCCAATATTCTAGATGCAGCAGCAATTCCCTTACAACTGTCCTTCACAGCTTTATTTCTTGTAAACGTATGACAGGCTTTGCTAGGAAATTCAGGTCTCAGTATATCCGTGAAACACAGCACTTTTCAAAAGCTTCCTGTGCAAGAGCAGTCTTTTCCCAGACATATCAAACTTAAGCTTTCTTAGCTGACAACCACCTCTTTCCTTGAAAGACTTTGTAGTATAAAATAAGTCTTTCCTTTCAAGACATTAAAGCTTAAATTCAACCAGTACAAGATAACCTTGTAAAAATACGTTTGTACAAGTAACCAGCCTACCAAATCACCATCAGAAATTAGTTTACCCTGCCACAAAGGAGTAACCTTTATGTGTTTCAGCAACTAAAAACAATCCAGTTTTGCAGTGTTGGTTAACCACACAGCAAACTAGAAACTTGCTCAGCATCTTGCTTAGAAAGGGACAGTGGAAGTCAGCTTTGTACAACTGTCCCTCAGCAAAGCCATAAAAGGCAGAGAATGGTGTGTACAAATTGATTTTTCTCCTGTTGCTTCTCTTTATCCAATTCTTGTCTTCAGGTGACAGGGGTGGCACAGTTCCTGTAAGCCAAGACAACAATTTCTCTTGTTCAAAGTGGTGGGCAAGTATAACAACAAAATCAGAATCTGACAAAGAAATAACAAACATCATTCTATGCACAAAACCACCCACACAGTTGGCGCATGTGTTATTGTCATCTAACAATAACTATCTGACAGACCATCACCTACTGTGAACAGAGATTTCTTCCTATGTAACAAGATGTCTTCTGTATTTCTGTACTTTATAGATAATTGCATTTTTTATTGACTCATATTTACAATGTTCAATAGAAACATTTTACAAAGACATTTTTATTTATAAAGCACAAAGATCTCTCTCCACACAGCATCCATAACCCATGCACAGGAGTGTTTTGCAAGAGCAAGAGAGAAGGAAAAAAGTTCACATAGGGATGTGCTGTTCTTTAGTCATTCAATCCAGGACTCGGAATCATGCCGGACAGTCTTATTGCACAAAGCTTCTGTTGGAACTTTGAGTTGTAAAAAGTCTCATGCCACAGTACACAATGTAAGTGAAATTATCTATGCTAAGAGAGCCTATGTTTGATCTGTCTACACTAATGTCAAGAATTCTGCAAGGAGTTTACTCCTAATATTATCTGTGCTGACCAGAGGAGTATATTCATCCCACCTATCAAAATCTTTCTGCTGGTAGCCCACTTCTGTAGAAGATTGCCTTTCTCCTGCTAAGACCTATACCAGCTCATCTTATACAGTAGGCAACCAAATCACTCAGCAATTTTTCTGACAGCAGAAATAAATGTTGGGATGGCAGAGGGACGTGGGTTTTGTAACTTCTTGTTTTTCTTAGCACTGTTCAGAAGCTCAAAATAGTGCTATTATCAGACTGGGATAAAATACCAGTGCTACCATCACACACAGAGTCATGTTGGTGTTGGTCAAACACTGAACTATTAGATCAACCAGCCATAGACAAGTTCCACTCCTTTCTTTGTCCTTGCTTTTTGGCAAGAAGCTACCCCTGTACGCCACGGGTGACAGCACTAGGACAAGCATTAAGGCAGAGCAGGAGCAGAGAGACCAGCACTTTCAACACCACCACACACAGTCCCTCTCACAGACAGCTACACAACAAAGCCTCACAGTGCTCCTGCCTACCTGCAACCCCGTCCAGGCAGGGGTTTCCATTACTGCTACTGCCAAATCTAATTCAAAGATAGAAGTGGTGATAAACTATAGAGGTGGAGGTGAAAAATATCACTGCAGCTTAGACACTGGGATTTACTGAACCAGCTGCAGTGCTGTCTGCTATTTTATATATATATAGGCTTTTTTTTTTTTTTAAATACACAAATATTAACCCAGAAAGCTTTGTCTTCAGCATGATCTAGCATTAACACACATGCTTCCAACATCCAACTGGAAAAGGTGTGTGACACTTTTAGCTACAATACCATAAAGAACAAGATTTCATGGTACAGAAGCCATCAGGGTCACACCGGGAATTCTCATTTCTTCTGGAGCTGCAGCTGTAAGCTCTCCTGGGACCAGGGCTGACACGCATCATCAGTTACAATTAAATGCTCTAATTTTTTTTTAAAAAAAAGTTTCTTTCCCAAACATCTTTGGGGACCATGGGCCATGTCAGCTTTATCACGTTTGAAATGGAAATTGATCAATATAATACTAAAACTGCCAAGTCATAATATCACCACTACACTTAACGGCAGCATTTTGCAGTAATTTTAATGAGGACACATAATCTAACACTTTGAGATTTAGTTCAGCATGGTGTCCCTGTGGGGCTTTGCTGGAGGGCTGGGTGAAAGGGTACAGAAAAAATGAAGCAATTTTGCTATACTTTTAATTTCAGATGATTTGCAAGATCCTCATCAAAGACTCTGCAGCTTGTAGATAAAATGATGCATTAGCATGGTCTGTGTATTTCAATTACTATCTGCCAGTGCATAAGCTCACTTATGATTTTAACTCACAGTTGTACCCCTACAGAATCCCAGCACCACAAACCCAACTAGAACATCTTCCACACGGTATGGTGACAGTTCCATGTCTGCTATCTCATTTGCCACTCTGCCACTTTCCAAATAGTGAAGAAGTTGGATTTCCCTTTGTGTTGACCTCTGGAATGGCTCAGGTAAAGTCTGGCAAATTTTCATGGGCTTTTTTTTTTAAAAAAAAACAAAACAAAACACAAAAAACTAGATAGCATTACAACAGGAGTAAAATAGATGGACGACTTCTTCAAAGTAATCCTCTGAAAGAAGATTCAAAAGTCTAAGCGAAGGTTTCACCTTCATTATTTCTGCAGCAAATAGCCATGTCTCATTTAGGACCTTCACTAAGAGAGATCATTTTGGACACAGACCCTTTTTTTGCTATGTTGTCTCCTTTCTTGTAGACCCTACACTTTGGGAAAGGCTGCCTGTTTGCTCGACTTTAATTCCTTGTCCTGGCCTCAGTAGACTGAGACAGCATTTGTTGATGAGAGGTTGTAATTTCACTTGACAGACTTTGAGCAAACTCATGTCTACAAGTCCAATTGTTGAATCACTATAAAGGCTGCTCTTCTTTCTTCCTTTCTTCTTGTACTCCACTATACCCATGTTAGAACCTGAACATTTTGGTGCCACTGTCAGACAAGATGCTAAAAGCTGCAATTACCAAAACATTCACATGGAGTATGTAAATAACTCTCTGATGCAAACATCTGTTTATAAATGCAGTAATCCATACATATATGCATTTTCTATGCTGTCTGAAGGTCTAGCAAACAGTTTTTTGTTTGAGGTTTTGTGGCTGCTTTTTAACTGAATTTTAGACAAATAAATATGGGATAAGACCAACTGGATCCCCATTTCTAAAGAGAGGGGAAAAAAAAGAAAAAAAAACAAAACACACCATAACACACAAAAGACCAAAGAAGACTGCACAAGTAGTGTCTGTTTTCCAGGGCAAATACATTACATAGGGGGAATTAATTAACCCAACAGATGTATTGCATGAACAGAAATTCCTTTTTTAACAAAAAAAGGGAAAAAATCCAACAGCTACTTGCATAGATGTCAGATTTTGAACTATTCTGTCTATTCATCAGCATCTTTTAACAATTTCTACCATATGTCAAGTTTTACCTTGAAACTAATTGTACCAGTCACTCCTTGTAACTTTCTGTATATCGTAAGAGACTGACACTGCTGCTTGGGTGAGCTTCCTTTTCCTCCCAGCTGATTCAGTTTATTTCATCATTCTACAGTTTAATTTCCAAGCTTGCTTTTTTTGATGCATACTGAAGAACATGACCCCAGAAGCTACAATAATCCACACAGAGGGACCAGCATATAAAAGAAGGAACCAGTTACAGTCACCCAGTATCAGGAACTTTTGATCTTAGGCCATTCTCCAAGGAGCAAAGTAAAAGAAGAGTCCCACATTAAAGAATTATAACAGCTTCATGTCTCCTGTCAGCTCTTGCCCAGAACATGGGTCATTTCCCACAACTAGTAAAAACAGATTTGCAGAAGATACAATTCTAATAGCCTAATAAAGAACTTGCATGCACTATTTACGATGAAAATAGATGAGAAAAATGACCACTCTATAGTCATTCTGACATTTTCAGAAAGACTTGTCATCAGAAATGACCTCTGGATAGCTCCATAAATGGAATTAATGTATTATGCATCAACAATAGCTCATTAGATGCCAACAAGGAAAAAAGCAATTGAAAGCCAGTGTTCTGCTTAAGTTCTATCACCTTATGCTCAGAAATTTCCAGAGTTGTCCAATTCCAATTTATATATTCCATGTTATTCTTTGACTGACAAGCAAAGCCTGACCTTAAAAACAAAGCAATAACTAGAGGCCATGATGAACAGACAGTTTTCTGTGCATGTGGTGTTACATGTAAATATTTAGTGTCAAAGCTAAATTAAGAGTAAACTAAAAAACATGAGACTGCCTATACAAAACATTATGTTGATCTCTCTTGTTTACAACACAAAAATCAAAAATGTCATGATCTTTGCACATACACCAGAACTTTTGAAGCAGTATACATTGTTATTTATCAGATGGAAGAACAGACAAAAAACAGACTCTTCCATTCACTCTTTACTTATTAATCTCATAATAAAACCCCACAAGAGATAATGCAAAACAACACACATAGCATACAGCAGTTTATATTCAGTAATTATAATTCAGAAGCCGGATTTTATATCCGTGAGCTTCACTAAAAAGACACAGCTTTCCATCGTTTCATTCTGAAGTAAAACAAACGAACCAGTTAACTTAATGTCATGAAACTACAGTTCTGATTCCTCTACATGTTATAGTTAGAAACCATCTTCCCCTTCTACTATTTTTAATTCAAGTGAAATATGCTCTTGTGCTGTGCCACTTTAAAGGCATCTAAAGACTTTTTAGGTATATCCACCTATACATGAATCTATATGGGTATCTGTTTAAATGCAATAAAATGTAATTATGCACAGTACCATCATTTTCAGGAGAGATGTATATATTTTATGTCAATTTGGATTTAGACAAAGTATAATTTTTAAAGTTGTTTGTTCAGTTTAAGTGTTAACATCCCTTAATTTGATTCCTTGGGAGAACCAAGAAATTAAAGTGCAAGAAGGGAAAAAAAAGCTGATAATGAATTAATTTCAAAGTATGCTCTGGAGATAGGATTTAACAAATAGAATGTCAATATTAAATATAACTGAGGAGCTAAGAGAAATGGGAAATGCGAGGGTACAGGAAACATCACAAGGACCTTATATCTGGATCTTGGAATGAGTATCATCTTATATACCACCTGCAGTATGCTTTTAAGTGTCAGGTAGATGCTTGCAGGTGGCCACACCTCTAAAATGCTGCAACTGGCTGGCTGTAAGAAACTTGCATCTATGGTTCTGAAATGAAGAAAGGAGGCTGAAATATGAGGTAACCACTCCGACCTCTTTGAGTAACTAAAGTGTTTTTCCCCCTCTTTAAATTGATGGTCGTGGAGAAGTGCAGGTATTTAAGGTCAGAAGCATGAAGGCAATTCTCCAAACCCACAGCAAGCAGCTGCACATCCAGCCCATCCTTCTCCTCACTGCCTGCCCTCACCCACATCACCGCCCTGCTCCGTACGGAACGATATGGACTGGGGTCTCCACAAGGCTGCCAGCAAAGCATCCATCACCTCATCCAACCTGCCAACTCATTTCAAACCTTGGCCAAAATCCCTCCTGCGGTCTGGGGGGGAAAGCCCACAGAGGTACCAGACAGGCAGCTTGGAGTAGTGTGTTCCTCTTTTATCGGAGTTTACAGCAGCACCGACACCTTCGGCTCTTCACAGTCTAACGGGCCTTTCTCCCACTGAAGAGCTTCCCATCTTTTCTCCCTCTTATGGCTGTAACGTTTATCCACTTTTCTTTTACTTCATGTGCTCAGCAGACGATGCTCTTAAGCTGGACATCTGTATACAGGAGCTGAAGAGCTCGTTTATAAAGGGATAATAAAACTGGGTGGTAGCAAACAATGATCATTCCCTTTCTGTCAAGGCTGTGAAACAAAACCAGGCTAAGTGACCTGCTAAGTGTTTCAGTCCCAAAGTTAGTCATAACAGAATTAAGCCCAGAAGGTGACTAGGCATTCCTAGTTTGAAGTCCTGTTTTTACTGGAGCTGATTTTCCCCACTCACTAAAGCTTACCATCTCCTCCATAGCCATACTTGTCCTTTGCACTGATCAGTTTCACACACGAGTTTTATTCTGAGTCTTCCTGCTTGTCTTTCTTGTCTTCTTATAGGATTAGTATTCATTGCAAGATGAGATAAATTAATTTAAAAATGCAACAAATATAGCAAAAAAAAAGGTGAAATATTCACTGTTTAGAACATGCAGTTCATGTCAGAACACTGTTGGGAAGTACAGCCTGCAACCTGAATTGTACTTTAAAGTTTTTTTCCTTGCTATCTACACATCCAGCCAAAATCCAAATATGCTTTGCACCAATACACAACCTTGATAATCAGAAAACAAGACAGACAAACAAGTCAGAAAACAAGATATATAAATCTGCAAAAACTCTTGAACCACAAGTATATATGCTTGCATGGTTGTAGGTTACAACAGATGAAAGCAGGTCAAAACCCAGATCCAACTATTACCAAGGAGAATATACGTGCTTCTAAACTTTAAAATAAACAAATAAAATCACGAAAACTGAACATTCAACTTTTTTTTTTTTTTT
>VXBX01006128.1:269123-293204 GCA_013400415.1 Scytalopus superciliaris
TTTTTTTTTGAATTTATTCAATCTTTTATCAACCTACTCCTTCAGGCCCAGAGTTTTTCACTTTCAAACCCCAGGGAGAGCTCCAAGAACATAAAAATTTATAAGCAATAGAGACAAACATTTAAACATGTGAATTTACAAAGTACGCGTTCACTGAGATGAATGGCAAAGTCTTCAATTATCCTATACCATGTACTTGAGAGCTTTTTATTTACAGTATAGCTTTAATTGTCTCTCAGAGAGGTGTTGCACAGTGCATTTAGTGAAGTGAAAAGACAAACAACCTGTGCACGTTCCACCTCTCCTTCATTACAAGTAAGAGACTCGCTCATCCAGACCCTTCTTAACATCCCCAGCTCATGATGCAGCACCGTGTCCCCTCACATATGGACCAGACATCGCTCACCCAGACATCGCTCACCCATCACACAGAGAGAGACATGGGCACTGGGACAAAAAAACACCACAGTCTTCCTATGTGATGAAGGACAATGACTGAGAATGATCAAGACTTGCTCAGCCTCAGAGCAGAAATGGAAAAAAACTCACCAGTTCTCAGATCTTAGCACTAATAGTCTGTCTTTTCTGGGGGACACAGAGGAAATTTAACAGATGGGCATCCACAAATGGATGACTTGGAGAAAAAAGAGATAAAATAACAAAGGAGTTGGAGAAAATCACACCTTCACTTTAGATTTGTTGGTTTTGTTGTTGTTTCTCCCTGCTTCACACATCTGGTCACAACTGACTTTTGGGTGCAAATACCTGAATTCTGTCCATATACACAGTCCTCAGCAAACAGAACATCACACATCAAGAGATGCACATTGGCTCTTACCTCTGAGCACTAGGCAAGGATTTTTCCCTTTGTATCTCTCATTCCCAACCTTCTGGCAATGGTATAAGAAATACTGCATTTGGTTTCACATTTTGAAAGGCAAGAATTTTGATTTCTTTCATAGTGGTTTTATTTTTTATTACTTTTTATTGCATTAAAATATTACTAGCCACTGTGCTAAAGTCAGACCCTTCAGTGAAAGCACCAGAGGCAATGGGCACATAAAGAAATACAAGTTATTCTATCAAAACATAAGAAAAAACTTCTTTACTGTAAGAGTGATCTAACACTGGAAGAGGTTGCCCGAAGAGGTGGTGCAGGCTCCATCCTTGGAGATGTATATACTCAGAACCTGACTGGACAGAGATCTCAGTAACCTGATCTGGCTGCCCTGCTGTGACCAGAGAGGCTGGACTAGACAATCTCCAGAGGTACCTTCCAGCCTCAGCTGTTCTGTGATTCTGTGAAAGTCATGAATTTTACACGCTATCCAGGACAAAAATAACACATATTATGTTTATTTTATATTGCACTCTCTTTGGGCAAGATTCCTCTAAACTATTTTATCATGATATGACAAGCTGCCAGCAATGAGTTACTATCACAAAGAAAGAAAACTGATGCATGTAACTTTCTTTTTCTTGAATTTCCATTAATCTCTCTCTTATAACAGTATTTTCCACATTAAAACACTCTATTTCATCATCCGTGGATAACCCACTCTTCATTCTCCTTCCTCTCAGTCTATGTGAAACCACATCTGGAATGACAAAAATTACGACTCACTGAAAGGAGAAAATCCTTGTTCAAATAAACCTGGATGAAGACATATTCATGGCTAGTGAATCCATCAAAACTTCTGTTTCAAACACTGCATTTTTATTTTAAAAACAGAAAGCTATATTTATCATGTGGGGGGTTAAAACTGTGACAGAGATGCCAGGCTCTTTGCAGATATCCTGTACTCCTTCTTAGCAGATTCCGTGGAATTACAGCACTGAACCAACACTGTCCCTCCCTTCTGCAGCAGTACAAAGAGTACGAGGAGTACCAGAAACTGGTTCCCAAGAAGCATCAGTAACACTTCAGTCTCTTGTTCCCAGAATGACGTCCAGCCTTTTAGTTCATGGTCTTCCCTAGTCAATTTAATAGATTTACACGCTGCAATTCAAGCTCCCTGACTATAAAATGACACTAACATACACAGTTCAAATACAGGGCTCTTCAATCCTCTGAATTATACTTAAAATCTATTAAATACTGTGCCTTTGGTGACAGTGACAAAGCAAAATTCACTAAGCTGTGTTTAAAGAGACTCAAAGCTAAATGAAACTAATTTTCACTTTAAATCTGATTTTGACACTGACATACCATTACTGTTGAAGCTTTTCAAAAAATGCATTAATGATTTTCCCTATCTAGACATACTTCATTACATAAATATTTTTTTCATTCTGTTTACAAAGAGGATCAGAAAGCATTGCACCTTTCAAATAAATACAAAATCCTGTAACCTAACAATCTGAAAATTTGTACTACTCAGTCTGAGCCCACAGAACAGCAAAAATACCTGGAAGAGAAGATGTGGAAAACACAATGTATTACAGGTAAGTTATTTGACACTAGATGAAATTTAGATCACTCACATAAAGTTTTAAATTCTTTCTCTGCAGTTTATAGAGCCCAAAAAGATGAGGTTTCCAAATAGAAAGAAAGTATATCCTAAAACCAGTTATTATTCCTAGAAGACACGGAGATTTTCCACCTAGAAATACACATATGGACAAACCCATTTAACAACAAATAAGCAAAAAATTTGGCTGCTGACTAAACAGCAAAGACAAAAAGCAAAGGCAAAAAGCTATTACAAAACAATGTGCCAAGTACACTCAGTTATGTGTTTGCTGTTGCCACTCCACCGCACAGAGCACGTTCTGTGCCATTTGCTCTGCTCCAGGTGGGTGAACCCAAGAGCGAGAGGCACAGAAGCCCATGCACAAACATTTTTCTCTCTCTTCAGCTCTCCTTCTTAACATACATTTTCACTTCTTTCTGCTGTACCAATGTTGTTATCTCTGATTGAACAATATATGAATCAAAATCAGGAAAGCCACAGTGGGAAGATTTCCTAAGCCGGTTAGCCATGGTGTATCCCTGCATTAAGCAAGGCAGGTTAACTAGATAAGCCTTGCATCTCTCAGAGAAGCAGGATCAAAGCAGGTAACTAATTTGCAATGATAAGCCATTCCTCACCACAAATGGAGACGCACATGTAAGAAACCACACTGAAAATATATGGAATAATTAATTCACAGTCATTATACGATGCAACATATCTGGTTGTTGCATTTACATCCTTCCAATAGTGTAACACAAACGTCTAAGGGAAAAGAAACATGATTTTCATTAATGCAGCTCACACCTATTGAGGGCAACTAGTTAAGTCAATAGGCTTTGGTACTGAATTATTAAGAATGTGATTCAAATTAACAGTTATTCAGAAAATAACAATATCAAAAAAGATTTTACTGCAATGGAAGAAAGCACACACGATATGCTTCAGCTGCGTACAATCTGTCCTCCTGTACAGATCAACATAATTCAAACAAAATTACAGCTGGCAAATCAGGTATTACTCCAGGCCTAGAAGAAGAGATTTCTTCTTGTTTCATTAGAATGGCTCAAGGAAACAAGAGACAGGACTAAGTCAAGCCACGAGTCACTAGGTAATACATATATGTCTCACACACACATACATAAAATATCTGAAAGTGATTTTAATATTCAGTTTAAAAAAAATCCCAAGAAGTGAATTTACCTACTAAAGCTGAAGATAACCATGAGCCAATTTTGTGAATACTTTCACAGATGAGGGGACCTAATCATTTAGCTGAAACCACTCATGGAAAGGATGAGGTCAGGAGTTACCTAGCAGTTACCAACATTACAATAACTTGTAAATAATCCATAATTCTGCAAATAAATAAGTACTTTGGGACAGAAAACACCTGGTTTCCAGTTGTTCTTCCAGGTGAACAACACAGAAACTAGAAATTCAGTAAGGTTCCAAGTCTACAGAAACACAGGGTGTATTATGATATCCTGATAATAAATGTTTCTTTACAACAAGATTATATAAAAAATAGATGAGAGTGCATGTCCAGTTCAGGGCAATGATTTCATATCAAAATATCCTACTTATTGGAGCAGAAATGCATCTCAAGTTCAACACACATCCAAACCTTTCCAGGACCAACTCAGGCCCCTCCAAAGCAAACTGTGTCTCTCTCTGGTCATTCTCTTCTTTCCCTATGGACAGAGCAGATCCCACTGTCTCTCTTCATCTGTTCTAGTAATTCCAGGCAGCACTACAATTTCTTCAGTAGGATCCTTCAAACAGCCAGTATTATTCCTCTTCCCCTTTTCTCTGTTTGCCCAGAACTACTGGCATATGTCCTGGCTCCTCACAGATTTTGGTGCATGGCAGCACTCCATCCCCTTCATTTCATCTCAACTTGGGTATCTGCCCGTTTTCCTGCCATTCCAAATTCTTCATACCCAAAATCAAACAAACACCAAAAAGAAGTCTTCTCTTGCTTGTCCCTGAGAAATAAATCCCTTCTGCTAGATACAGGCAGTTTCCCCTCTGCTAATGCCTCAAAAAATTGGACTGGGTTTCTACCTGTCAATTACTTCTCTTTAGAGGTGACGGGCTGAAAGTAATGTCACTCCTTAAGAGTCAGTAGGTGGATGAAGCTTTTGGCAACTCTCCCAGAAACCCTTTTCTTGTTTCTGCAAGATACTGCTGGGGCAAAGTTGCTAATCTACAACTGTGCTGCAAATCTCAGCCCAAGAACATATGTTCTTGTGCTGTCAAGAGAGAGAACTGCAGTGAAAACATTACATAGTGCCAACCACCCACAAAAGATATATGGGTGCTCAAGCCCAATGCACTGAGCAGAAAATTAAGATTGTTCTCATTGCTTTTCTCAAAATGTCTGTCATCTATAATCAATGAAACAGTCTGGAACAAAGCACAGCCATCTCTTTGTTATCCGAGTAGCTGGAAGAAAACAAGCCAACATACAAAAAGTAGTGAGGGCTTTCTGTAGTTCAAATAACAGATACATTTGTAAAAATTCGGTGTTAATACGGTGGTAAGAATTGGTGACAGGAACTTCCAAAATGCACCTTTTAGAATAATAATACAAATGAAATTGTTGCTAATACTGGGAAAGGAAAGGAGAATTCTTAATATCTATGCCTAAAAGAAACAGGATTGACTACAAAATTTTGACCCGTGTGAAGGAATCAAGATGCTGAACACAGAAAAAAACAGTCTAGTACAAATGAACTCAGGATTAATTCATAACACACATTGCACAAGCAATTATTATTAATTCCAAATGTTTACTGAATCTTACCTATTAAACATAGTGTAGTAATCTGCTCTGTTCAAAGGACTGATATAAAGACTGTGCAGAAAAGGTAAAGAAAATTATCATTATCTATTGTGCTAACTACCTTGAGTTCTTTCCAATCTTATTGATTTAATGTTCTCTGGTGCCTTGCTTCCCATCACTACATGAGATCACATGCATTCCTTTCCAGTTTTGTCAGTGTACTCCAATAGACATGAAATATTTTCATAAAAATCAAGAGTAAGTACATGCTGAACAACTAATGATGCAAGAAAACTAACATGAAAGATGAGCGGCTGCTCAATTCTCTCCAATTTCTGCTAACTTCAGACACTCAAAGAAATCTGATTGTGCTATGTATGGCCCTTCATGTCTCTGCTTGTGGAGTAATGAAGTGTTATCCCATTATGATTTCGGAAAAATTAACTGAAAATGTTACTACTTTAAATGGATTAATTATTTTTTTCTCTGAATCAAAACAGTATAAAAGACATTTTTTCACAACATACACTTCTGTGTCACACCAGTACAAGTGACAGAAAATAGACCATTACCTGCCTGAAATCCTGATCAAGCAGAAACCTGACAATGCCATATTAAACTGACACCTCTGCATTAATGGGGACCTCAAAGCCTATGAGCTCTGTGCTTTTGCAGATGTTTTTGAAATTACCAATAGCCCACCAAAAATAGTTCGGTTCATTAGCAGCATATAAAGACTTCATTTGGGTGTGAAAGTCCTGACTGCTTAGTCTGCATTTATACTACACAGAATTAATACCATATTCATTACAGTTTGTATTTATCCTACACAGAATTAGTAAAAATTAAGGAGAAAAAAAACCAAACAGCTAAAACAAGCTGCATATTTTCCAAGATGACTTTGTGCTGCGTAGTCAGAATGGCAACCGTAAGTGCAGTATTCTTTTAAAATTACTCATTTCTATTAGAAAATATATAATTTTTCCCTTCTGAGTTTGTCTGCAAGTTATCATCACAACTAGGGCAATGCTGGGATCTGTACAAAAGGGCATATTGCTTCCAATTTATTTTTTTTTACTGATGCACTGAGAAGAGAGCTTCCTGCTGACTTCTCTAGCAAATAATGCAATTCATGTAGAGATACTGAAATCACATGGAAAAATTGAAGGAAAAAATACATTTCACTGTTTTGGTTTTAAGTATGTTATCAAGGAGAGAAATCATCTGCAATTTGTGTTTTGCATTACTTGACTAGAGCCTCAGAAAGTAAAAGTTAGCAGTGTTGTGCTAGAAAGACAAATCAGACCAGCTGTTGGTATGCAGATTATTCAATGACTTTAGGACTTCTACAGAGATCAGTAAAAATCATTATAGACAAGGCCTATTAGCATGAAACAAACCAACACAAAATACCGACCCGAATGTGTGACAACATTTAGGTCCTGCTTTGCAGAGCAATGAATAATCTGAGCTTCAACTACAGCTAATAACAAAAATCAAGTTTTTAGGGTCCCCAGTGTGTATCACCAAGAGACACGTGTGGCTCAAACACTTCTCTGCTGACAATGGATTTGGTGGACAAGGTCAGAAAACACAAGTTTAAACAAGAAGCATGTGAGAGAAAGGGGAAACAATTCAAGATTCATGCATATTTGTCACTTATTTCATAAAGAGGGAGAAATAAATATACCTTTCTTTCATGAGCACTGGGGACACCAGGGGTGTTCTGCTTGAGGAAGCCTGCTGTTGTGGACCACCTTGTAGGGTTTTTCCGTGAAGGCTCTTCTGAAGAAAAATTTGTGTCACTTACAGAGGTTGAGAGGCCAATCAGTGCAGGGTCACTACTACGTCGGACATGAAGAGGCATATCTGGAGAATAAAACAGACAGTAAATAAACACTGACTAGATTTAAAATGGTTTTGACGAAGGAAAAATATTTTTTCAAGCTGTGGATGAGTGGTTTTGACCAAATGTGGTTTCACAGAGTAAGGAGTTGTTGACCTCAGCATAGCTCCTCAAGGACAAGGTCTGTTTCCTCAAAACCACAGCCTTGCTGCCTGGCCACACAAGGAGAAATGAAGGGAAAACCAAACTCTGAACCTAGCACAGCTTGGTGGCTTTCTGAGTACGAACACAGCCTTACTCCTGCCTGTTGGCTGTTGGGTAAAATAAAAAAATACAACAGAAGCTTGAACAACTAAGAGGCTAAGGTGACACACAGGTATTTTAAAGAGCACGTAGCCAAAAGCCTGGTGACAAAGTAAAAGGTGGACTAGGACAATGTGTCCCCCACCCCAACTGCCAAGGCTGCAGCTTGGGTATTGCTAGCACAACACACTGTCAAGAAGCTGCCAGCCAACAAAAGGCATCCTCCTCGCCTTGTAAAATATACTCTCCGTTTCTTTCTCAAGACTTACGGGAGAGACTGTTTTCTATTCTGCATTCTTCCTTTGCCTCTTCCTGACAGCTGAAACAAGATCAGTGCTGATTTACCCTGATTCCCTTAGCCTTCCAGCTGGCATGAGTGACAGAAGAAAAATATTTCATTAGTAATAAATGATGCAGCAGGCAGGTAGACTGATTGGAAAGAGATAAGGTTTTCTTAATATACGTAGAGGTCATATTCATTATAGAAACTTTGATGGCACATTAAAGTTAGTTTTTCTTGAAATACAACTTAATTTTTTCCAATTTCATTTATTATCCTACAACAAATATCCACACATCTATCCTCTCCTTGCCCAAACAGAAGTTTCATTGCCTGAATTTGTGACCTCTTAGTACTCTCCCAATCAGCATCAAAATGGAGGGGCTGTGATTTATCAGTTTTATTTCTCTTTATTGCTGCACTGGGAACCTTGAATGCAAAATAGAAAAGAAAAAGGTGAAAGTGATGGCACATAAGCAGCAGAGTTAGTGGGAAAGTCACACTGGGCAACAGCTGAGAACAAAAACCAGGACGATGTTTTAATGCTATGATGAAACAGTTCCCAAGGAAACTGAAGGTGCACGTCTCACAATACCCATAGGAAAACATAATGACTGGAGTTGTTTGTTAAATGAGTGGGCAATCTTGACAATATCTTTATGATAATGCTACACATAGTAATAATAATAACAATCTTGTTTCACATGGCATTACAAAGACACTGAGAAATACAGTAAGTCATGCCACACAATGAAAACGTGAGGTTAATCCACTAGGACTCCTGCTGCTGAGATATGCACAAGTGTTCACACCAAACACCAAAACACTCTATTTCATGTTCATTCTGGTAAACAATATCAAAGAATTCATCTCTTTTCCCCCACAACTGCTGTATTATTTCTTTTCCATTCAATTTCTTCTTTTCATTTACATAACGAGTTAATTTCCAGCTAGTAAAACACTTTATTTTATAAATATGTATACACATATTTATACACATACATATATGTATATACACACATACATATATATGCATAAAACAGAACTAGAACTACAAGAACATTTCATGAAGGTTCACTAATTACGCAGAAAAGTATTAACGGTCCAAGTCTACTTGGAATCTGATTTCTCAGTATATACACATAAACTCTTACAGAGGGTTTTTCTTTTAGTGCCTTGCCTTCAACTCCTTCCAGTTTCAAGATGCAGGTGAAGGCAGAGCATCTCCTCTCCCCCTCAGGAGCAAACACACTAACAGTGCACTATCAAACCACAAGAGATCTCCGAACAAAGGTGGCTCAGCTGCAGCCCCAGCCAGTGCCCCAACACACAGGATGCAGTGACCTCTTCACAGTGGTGCCTGTGCTGCTGGCACAGCCCTGAACACACACTCACACTTATTAGATCAGCCTGAGCCAGAAAGTGGCTCTGTAGCAGGTAGTGCCACTTAAGGAAAATACTAATCTATATTTGTTCCAAGCAGCAGCCCGTGCATATTATCCTGTTTGCCTTAGCTACTCACCCCACAACAGAGAATTACAATTTTCAAACATGAGTTCACTTGCTCCTTATGCTTGTACATCTATATATAAGCACGGTGATAGCAAAATGTTCTTTTATTTTTACACTTCTTCTCCAAATTGCTTGACAAAACAAAAGTTCATTTGGGTGAACTTCTGTAAGAAGAGAAGCCAAATTGCCAACAAAGAAAGAAAGGAGGAAACTGGAATTCAAGCCAGCATTTCTGGAGAGGAGCAAACCCTTGTCACTGCCTTGGCTTTCACTTTGTAGTGAAAACCTGACAGTTTGCACAATGCTAAGAGATTTTTCAAAATACAGGTAGTCAATTATGCAGTGGAATCCCCATTTATTAATATGCTCCAGACAAAACATTAACATGAAAAGCTTTTCTACAAAATCTACTCACAGATGAGCCACCTTTAATATGACCAGTTTCATTTTAGTACCTATTGAGATATTTTCAGATATTTATTGAACACTTCTCCAAAATTTTTTAAAAAAATACATATTCTATTCCAGTCCCTTCTTCTGAAAAATGGTTCTATACACAAGGAAAAATGATTTGTATTACTAAGCAAATTTCACAATAAAGTGAACTACAGAAGACAGTAATTTGAGTGTCTTGCATCTATGTATTTCCTAGTTAAACCAGAAATTTAAACATGGCAATATTTGTTTTTATTACTGGAATGGAACAAGCACATGGAGTTATATCTAATGCATGCTGCTTGGCAATGGCCAATACTGCTCCGGGTTTAATCCAAGAATTAAATCCTGTTCCCACTATGTTAACCATAACCTGTAAATACAATCTCCTACATTCCTCTCTCCAATTCTGTTCTGAGACACCATTCTAACTTGGTTTTGATACTCTCCATTAAAACAACAACATAAAAGAATATATTGAACAGATTTTTATTTTTTTGAACCAATATATTGTTGGTTACAATCCTCTGTTTTACTTGAATTTATAGATTTGAAGAGGATATACTTCGAAATATTAAAAGAAAAATCAAAGGAAAGGAACTTAATAATTAAACCGCAAGATGAAGCACGCATGGGACCGATGCAATGTCACTGATTTCAGGATGATGGCTGATACCGTTTGAAGTCTGTGGTTTCTTTGAAGAGTGGATAAAACAGCAATGAACTCTAATCACAAGGCTTCAAATTCTCTGTGGCACTAATGCACTGTAAATATTGATTTGCTTCTGCAGCTAAGGTGCCTTTTAAATAAGCACTTGAACTGGTAAATCTAATAATGAATTACAGGAAGTTTTAAAAGTCTAAGAAATAAGGAAAAATTAAATTAAAAATCATGAAAGTTACCACTAACTCAGCTCTTGAGTCACATTTAAGGACTTGAAGTATTCAACCACAAGTCAACTTCATAAAGAATTATGTGTGACAGAGAATCCCATTAAGTTATGTATGTAGCCAGACTTCTGCTAGAAAATGGTTATTTGTAGGATATATCCAAGCTGTATAACAAAATGCTCACATTCATAATCATGAAATTCTGACTGGAAGTCTCATTTTATTAAAAGCAACAGCAGTTTCACTATAAATTATAAAAACAGCCAATACACATTTTATAACCATCTTTAAATGTTAAGAACATAGAGCTGCACCTTCCCTTCCTGCCAGCAATTCCATTTTTATTTTAAAAGGGTCATCACCTTCACTGATTTTCAAATATGCTCACGAGCAAAAGCATTTGAGGATCTGGCAAATTTCATCCATAAAGCTGAGTGTGTCGTCCTGCATGCAGGCATTCAGCACAATAGATGGTGGCCTCCCAGAACATATATACTAATACTAGTACATATACATAATACTGATACATATATACTAGGTAATATACACCTTCCCATACCAATTTCCTCTTGGATATCAGCTTGGAGGGCATGACTAGAAAATACAGACTTGTATCTGTATAGCACAGCCAAGGTAATTTTACTTTGAAGATTTCAACTGATGTTTTTTCAGCTCCTCAGTGCCACTGCAGCTTGCACAATTTGACATGCAGTGGATTTAAGGCAGAGAAATGAAAAAATGATCTTACAGTCATTTCTGGCCACCTCATACAGACCATCAGGCCCGTGACTGATGAGTACACCAGAACAGGACTTCTTTTCCTCTCCACACTCTAGAGATGTCTCTGAGAAAATGATGATCCAGTAAAACCAAAATGTTCTATGGGAAAGAGTATCTTTTAACAAAAAAGCTGCTCAGGTTAGACGGAGTTCAGGAAAGTGAGCCCACAGATATGCACGTACTCAGGGTGCACTGTGTACACAAAACACACAAAGATCCTACCTCAGCATCAAGAAACCAGTCTGGGGATGGGAGACAGAAACAGAACAGCTTTACTGACTCTATCACCAATCCAGCTCATCATTCCCCTCAAATACTCATCTGGAGTCCAAGAGAAAGGATGAATCCAGGTCATCCTGGGGCTGAGGAAAGCCGGACTGCTTCTTTCAGCTTGAGGTACTTGAAACTGCAAGTTAAGGCTTTGTCTATATTTAACCGAAATGCCTCTTAAAAATATTTAGATTAGACTTGAGTTTCACACTCCAGCACAGCTCCCGGAGCTCTGGTTCCAATTTCAGTAAGTTCAGTTCAGCTCCTTCTTCCACTCAGTGGGACACACAAAGAGCCAAACATCCCTTACGACCCTCAAAAGCTGAAATCCCCATATTAGTTAAACTTTCATATTTGAAAAACCTCTAGAGACAAGATGATGGTAACTTCCAGAGACCACTGAGGCTGTTTTAAACTGGACTATGGCTAGAAGAAAACCAGCTGGAGACAAAAACCAGCTGATCTTGAACATATCTACAAACTGCATTAAACTTTAACAGCAGCGAACATAAGCCAGCACTTCTCTACAAGATTAACAAAGCAGTGCAAATCAAATGTAGGCATCTTGAATTAGAAAAGAAAAAATAATAAAACCTTGAACATTTCCAAGAGGTGAAGAACTTGAGACAACAGCACCATCTGTCCTGCAGAAGCAAACTCAGGCATGCTATACAGAAAAGGCAGCTGAGAGGGACACAAAACAGCAGCACTGCAAAGATACCCCCAGTGGCAGATACTTTCAGAAACATACTTTTGGATGTGACAGCGAAGGAAGGGGATATACATATATCTGTATATATGTATAGATACACACACGAAAAACTCTCTCTTCATGACCTAGAAGAGTATTTTCTTTTCTCTTAGAATCCATTCCACTTTTAAGTAACAATTATTTAATAAAATAATTTGCAATGTTTCAGAACGTCAGAATCTTCAGAATTTGGTTTTGTACTCTTTATCATTTTCCCCAAGTTTATCCTGCTGTCATTAGTTACCTCCCCTTCCCTTACAAAACTATCTTTTCCTTTCATATGTCACAGACATCTCAACTCCCCTCAAAAAGGTGCTACACAGCACATAACTTCACCCTTCCCTCTCTTAATTCTCTACTGCTGTTCACTTTTGCAAATATTATTCTAGTCTTAACTTGTTCAGAAGGCACCCAGAATAGGGCATTTCTCTTATGAAATACCCTCAGTGCTGTCTGAATCCTCTCTGGTTTTGAACTTGGACACTAATACATAGTCAATGATAATCATGCTTGGGTAATTTTTTCTCATGGTATCAACACAGAACATCCACAGAAATCCTAATTTTTTTTCCATATTTTCACTTCAGCATCTTTGTCTCCATAATTAAAGCACATGTTCAGTTTAGATCATTGTTCTTATACATTAGCTTCTATTTATTCAGGTTGTATCAAACTGCATTCAGCATATGTACAACATCTCTATTGGGTTATATATCTTTCCCTCATTCATGTTATTCCATTTTCCCAGTCTAACAACATCTAAAATTTAATTAACATACTATTTACAGTACTGCTTCTCTCAGATTTAAAGATGTTAAATAAAACCAAAACTGACAGGAAGCCTCATGACACCCTACTGGACAATAATCTCTAGACTAAGATTGCCTTCAATTTTTAAGATTTCTATGCTGATTTTTAAACCATTCTGAAGTTTTTATGGTCACATTAACTGGGAATTTTCAAGACACTTAAATTTCTATCAAATGTTTCAACATTTGCAAATATTACATGAATTATACAGCATTCACCTGCAAATGCCAGGTATCTCGTATTCATGGCTCTCCCTTTCAGAATTACAAAAAAGGTTAAGATGACATAGTTTAGATAATTAGCAATTTTCTACTTCAAAGTATGCCTATGCTTAAAAACATCAACTTGTAAAATTAATTTTTCTACATTCCTAACTCTTGGTAAAATAACAAGACTGCCATTACTCTTAAAGAGAAAATAAATCATTGTTAGCTTCACACAACTCTAGATATTTATAACTACTTCACATACAAATCCAACTGTTTTCAGTTATTCTTCCAGCTATTCATCGTCAAACAACAGCTTATGTACTTCCCTCACAGACATATTTTCAATGTTATTAAATATTGTTCTCCGCTTTCTTGTTTCTTTAGCTTTAAAATGGCACATCCCTCAGCATTTGCACAGTAAATCATGACAAGCCCCAATTAGCCTGTTCTCCTCATGCCACTGCCCCGTGCAGTTGGAGCTCTGGCAGGCAGCCACATGAGGAGTGGGGCACAGGCTGCAGCACGGCACTACGAACGCACGTGGTCTGGCAGATGGCACATGAATGCGGCAGGTTGTGTCCTTAACCGCCACATAAACGCAGAGAAAATACACCTGGCTGTGTAGAACACACAGACAAAAGCCCACTGCGTGCTGGCACACCTGTAAGGAACAGGACATTATATTAGCATGCCTATGATCAAAAATGACTCCTAGAACAGTAAGATCATCTCTGGAAGAATGGACAAAAGTGAAAGGAATGCAAGAAAGCTACCAAAAAAAAGTCTTATTAAAAAGGAAAATAAAGAAGTCCTTACTTTCTCAGTCTAATTTTCAGTTTCTTTTAAAAGAAACCTAAGTTTTCCATTTTTCCAACCATGACTGCTCAATGACTTTGAAATTCAGAAATAAGAAAACAACCTGCCACAGTTATGTTTTAATAATGAGGTAATGTTAAATCCTTATCTTGAAAGGCCTTTAAAATAACAATCTATCTTCTCTTTCTCTAATATTCTTTCTTCTTACTTTTGAATACTAAGATACAGGAAGAACATTATGATTTCACCTTGAAACTCAATTTTCTTAGACACTGACTTTTAAAGCTAATTAGAGAAAGATCTTTAAAACTGAAATTAAAATTTAATTATCTACACCCTCTCCATTTCTTTTCTCTGGGCTTTTTTCTAAAATGCAAATATCTTTGCATGCCAAAAGAAAAGACAAAAATGTCAGATTTTACAAATGTTTTACTCATCTCTGTCAAAAAATGTGTTTCGGTATATTTTAACCAGCTACAGTCTCAGTTTTTTGGGTACATTCTTCATGGATTTCCTTAAAGCATGCTGGATTACCTCCTTACCTATTTTCACACTACTTTTCCTGCTACAAAGGTAAGAAAAATGCACTTCTAGTCTCCCAGATGTTAAAAACTTTTTGCAAAACTTTGTGTCTTACTTCTTCAAACAGTTGTGCGACAGTGGAAACATCATTAGCTTTGCTGCTACTGAAGTTTTTCTGCTTTCATCAAAGATCATGTCTTGCTAATAAGACCATGATTGATATTTAGTTATATTATAATGAAGACACTGTATTTCACATCTTCATTCGTTTTGCAGTGCAGGCAAGGGTTCACAGTGACAGGAGCAAATTCCTCACTGCTTTGAGTTGATAAAGCCTCAGCACTCTGACACACAGGAAGGAAGCTGATAGATAATTTTCTTTCCACAGCTTTGATAAAAAACCCTATAACTAACATCATGCAGCACTGGAAGAGTTGTGTATTGTTTATGGTCTAAATGCTTTGGGTAGGCTCAGAAAGGCTTATTTAAAGGAAGGCATTTGCAACTTTTTCCTGGACAGAACAGAAGAAAAACACTCGAGAAGCTCTGTTGGGAAGAACCAGGAATGGCGTAAGGCGCTTAATACACATTACGGTTCTTTCATCAGTGAGGTTCTGTCAGAAAAGACCTGCTGGAGTTGCCAACGTGACACCTTTCTGGTCCACCAGGCCATCATTGTGCTTTTTATATGAGGAGGAAAAGGGTGGGGAGAAGAGCCATTGCCCTGAGTACCACACATCAGGGGTTCAGAACTATGTGTCAGTCTATAACCATTTCTGGCTTATCAGAGAATAAACTACCTTTCAGCATCTGTTGCCAACACAGCCTTGTGCATCACCACAACATCTCATACATGAAGTTGGAATTCCTACGTGGATCATATGCAGATGCCAAAGAGTTAAACATGCTGAATTGCAATTCAGCAGGAGTATGTGCAATTAGCAAGAGATTTGTTGTTACACAATTCCTTACAAAGCTGTACTGGAATCTTTCTCCTTCCCTAGTCTCCATCAAAACCTAATGCCTCATCCACTGGCTCATGGATTACAGCACAAATTGACATGACAGAAAGGTAAAGGTCTTCACTCTCCAGAGGACTGCAGAGCCTCCAGGCTGCCCATCAGCATCTCCTCTGTGGCAACTTCCCAGTGAAGGAAACCCTAACCAGCCACTCCCTGGGCAAACAGCAAGGAAATGAAAACCTGCAGCATTTCTACTGGGGTTTAGAATGGGAAAATAGCACACAAACTTCTGGATTAGCAAAACCTCATGACGGGACCATCACCAAATAGCCCAGTGTGTACACAGGATATGGTAAATAATGGGTGGCAGCAGGGATCCCTCTGGCATCTTAATTACATGAACAATGGACAAGTTGTGTATAGTGGTTGTTTAACTCATTTATGTTTGAAACAGTGAGGGAAGAGGTATTTCTTTGCCAGTCATCAGATGAATACTCCATCTTTGAAGGTGCTTGGCTGTTCATCTCTTATGTCTCCATGTTTCTGTGGAGAAGCTCCTCACCACTAAGTGGGCATTCAGCAACCCTCCTTTCAGGCAGGGGTGAGCATGGCTGGCTCCAGCCTTGCTCCACTGCAGAGAAGTTCAGGAATCATCAAAATCTTTACTAAGATATAAAAATGAATGCTTAGATCCACTTCACGTGCCACTGTCAAGCCAGGGAAGGCAACAATTTTGTAATATCAATGCCTGGAGGTGGATCTGAACCTGTGTTACCCGAAATCCAGTTGTTACATTACACAAATTATTTAGACAGATTTTTAACTGAAGCATAGTAGTTATGACAACCAAGGAAACTTGATCACAATCATTTAAAGGGTTGGGCGGTTTTTGGGCAGAAACTATACATGCATGCGTTCTCATAGTTACATGCACAAAATAGAACATGTGGGAAGGAACAGCCTCTATGCACGCTACTGAGTCTCCAGCACAGTAAAACAAATTACAACTAACATCTATAATAAGACAGAGTGAACACAGTCCTGAACAACTATTAAAAATTGCTAACAGCTTCTGCAATTTTTATGGCACTTGCTCTTGTTTCCATGACAGAAACATTTACTAGGATTATGAGAAGCATATTGGTACATTCATGAAACATGCTCTCATTTGGTTATCAAATCTCTGTGAGTTAAAGTTCCACTGAACTGCTACCTGCTGCTGATGACCAAGAAGAGTAAAAGATCTCAAGCAAAACTAGGAAAAGGCCATGTCATGCCACCTCATGTGCTCAGATAGACAATATTAAGCAGAAGGCTCTTCTGCACGCAGGGACTAACACAGCTCAAAGGCAAAGCACAGAGCATAAAATCTCAAGAATATTATTTTCTGTCATTCAGCTGCAAGGATTAAGCAGAATCCCCAAAGACAAATCAAGCATTTGCGTGTTTAAATAATGAGATGAAATGCCACCAACCTTCCTCATCCGCAGGAGCTGCACGGCAGCAGAGCTGCCATGCCCAGGACATGGGAGGGCAGATAGTGCAGATCTCTGCAAGAATATGTGATGCTGTGCCTGACCTTTCACAGGGGGTAGGGCAGAGAACGGTCCAGGAAGCAGCAAAGTATCGGGACTACACAAACCTAACAGTGTCCAAACAAGCTCTTTTCAATTACATGAGTGGGGAATAAGAAGCTTCAGCTTCAGCACATGCTGAAAACTTCTCATTAACACTTAAGGTTAAAGATCACTTTCTGCAGAAAACTCCAGTGTTCCCAGTAGCCAAATAGTGAGTAAGACAATTTAGACTATACTGGAAGTTGTTGTTCAAATTGTTCAGATAATTCCCGCAATGGGACAACAAAACAGAATACCTGCTGTTCTCCAAGGAGTAACAGACCAGCAGACATCCTTAATTCTTCTTCTTTTCTAGAAATAGATATCCCCTCATTGTTTAAAATCATGCCTAGTGAGCATTAGTAGACTCACTGCTGCTTGAACTATGTGCGAAGTTGAGCACTCTATCTGTACATGCACTTCACAAAGTCCACTTCAACAACAGAGATCCTAAATTGTTTTCTTCTGGAAATGAAGAAAATTTTCTACACCTTGGAAAGACTTTGGCAACATCTTTCTTTTNTTTTTTTTTTTTTAATTTTTATTCCACCTCTCCCTCCCCCCCACTTTTTTTCCTCCTCTTTCCTCTCTGGAAACATGCAGTTACACTTCATGCTTTAATTACATGCCTCTCACTCCATTTTTTTTGTTTCACATTGCCAAGGCTGAAGAGAGTAAAAAATTATTCCTAAAAGTTCGAAACCAAGAATAAGCAAATAGAAAGAGCCTCAGCTAAGGTTCAAAAGGAAATGTTGCTACATGAAAGACAGTTCACGAATTTTTGGATCAATGACTTTTCATGCTTGCAGTTGCCAAATTTCATAAGAATTTGTGATTGGTTCTAACCCAGAGATGGAGATCAACTTTCTTAGTGGAGAAACAGCTTTAGCCAGAACTAACAGAAGATATTTACTGAAATACTACGGTATATACTTCATGCCAGAATTTGTCAGGTTCCCAGCAGCTAACTTTTCCAAGCTGTCTCCACACCACAAGGCTCCCTCTCCTTGTCTCATCCTAGAATGTGCTACAATAATTTCAAGTATCTGCATGCAGAGAGGAAGCATGAGGCAGACAAATTTTATTTTACAAAATCCATTAGTATTTTTAATTATTATGATTATTATTCATTTTATGCTATTAAGGAATTCTCATTTTGTTTTGTTCTTCAAAGAAGATTAATAAGGTATTTATTGTTCTGCAGCCCAGAATGTATACACTGAAATGAGAAAAAGAAGGGATTGCCAGCATATATTTCTTGGTCCTCTTCCATTAGCATGAATAATTGGAGACTGTAGCTTGAACATGAGGAGTCTCAACAGATTCAAATGAAAATCAATAGCCCAGGACAGGTTATCCTGTAAATGCCCTGCAAGCACTCAGCTAGACAAGAGTACCCTGCAAAACCCCTCACATCCTCTGCACTTTCCACTAAGCAGAAGAGAAATGCTCTTACAACTGATCTGGCAGCTGAATGCCTCCTTCTGCACCCAAACCCAGTCAAGTGCCTTGTGCAATTACTACACACACTTTGCTCTCTTTCAAGGCCTCCCTGCAGAAAAGTAACAACAAAATCTACACTGAGGATGGAAAGAAGGGAAACCCAGGAAACAAAGGAATTACAGTCGCACTAAGCCACATGAGGCCATGGCCAGGGCTGCCTTGTACATGGGCTGCTGGACAGAGTACTCACTTCCCCGAATGCCACACACCCAGACACAGGCCCTGCAGTGCTGAGGCTAACAGCCTCAGTCCATGAGAAAAATTATCCAGGAGTAGAGTAGGAATGTGGAAGGGTCACTCTCCATTTAACTGCCAACATGGAGATGCAAAGGAGGAGATGCCTTTCCGGATAAGTTCCCAAGCTGCACTGGGATGCCACAGTCAGGATGTAAAGGAGAGCTACAAGAGCACTGCAGCCTCCAGTTCTCAGCGTTCACAGGCTTCCCCTACACACCTTGTAGCTGTGTATCCTCAAGATGCTCCTGCTACAACCAAAACTAAAATTCACTGTAATAATATTTTTTAGCTAAAGTTAGTTCCCCATAAAGACTCTGTGAAATGCAATTTAGATATTTTCCACCCCTCAAAAGAAAGTTATTTTGCACTACCACTAAAAAAACAGCCACAGGAAAAGAGAGCCAACTCCTGTACTGATGAAGCTTCTTTAGCCCACCTGAGAGCAATGGATTTTGCTATCACCATTTTTATATTCTATTAGAATTCGGAATGCTTTCTAGTAGCAAGAGCTCCCCCGCATATGAATTTTTCAATCCATGCATCCTTGCGAGGTTTGTACACAGCACCTGGCCATTCACAGAATAAACACAGAACAAATGACTGCCAGCAGAACATCCATAGGCTCTCACAGATCATCGACTTCTCTGCAGTGTGCACCTCACAGTCAATGTGCTTCCAGCAGGAATTACCTCTGTTTTTTGAAGTACTTAGTTAAAAATCTAAAAATTACCCAATTGTTCTCATATATTTTGCCGAACTACACAATTTTTACATGAAATATGGAGTTCCGAGTAAAAACTACTTTACTGTTTAATAAAAGTAGCTATTGTGAGTTTCATTTAAAATAAGAAAGCAGAAGAATAGGTTATTATTGTTTAGCTGCCTATGTTTATGTAATCCCTGAAGGCAGCTTATTTTAATAACTATATGTGAGCTAGTATATTTAATATTTCATATGAGACGTCAAAAATCTACTGCATTAAATAACATCTAAGATACTTATTCTCACCACAAATACAAAGGCTATCAAACACAGACAACCCTTATGTAGATGTTTTTTAAAGTCATTCCAGAACAAAAGTAAATTTGTATTCATACAGACACGCAGTTTTAGTTGGGATTTTTTCTGCACAGAAGCTAAAACATTATCTTCTATATCATTCATATAAACACTAAAAATACTTCTTAAATGTTTCTGAAACTAAATAGCTTTCTGAGGGCAAGTTCATTACCTTGTGTTCTTCTCTGCAATTTGGAAAAATATTTTAAAAGTTATTAATTCATGACATAGTTCATTTTTTCTGTCTCAGATGAGATTTTGATGTATGTATTTTTCAAGCATTTCAGAATACTTCCAAGGGAGGTTTAACAGTCTCAGACTCAAGTTCAAATCTAGGGGGAGGGAAAACTTACCCACTGGTCATGCAACATATCCAAAATGCAAACCTCCTCAAAAACTTCAAAAAGGGAGCCAAGACTTCGCATATGTGGGAAATCAAGTCTGAATCTTAATAATGGAGGGTGTTCCATCCTCTCCACAACAGAACATTTCCAATAGAGGGGCTCTTCTTTATCATGCAAATGCCAGCAAGAGGAAAGGCCACTCACGGAGGAACTCCTGGACGCAGGTATTACAAAACATGTTGCCGCTGGACAGGGGAGAGGGTTGGGCCTGCTCTTTGTTCCATGCACAGCATCAAGCCCCACTCGCTCACCTCCCACAGTTTTTGTCTTGGAATATAACCATCATGGCACCTTTTGTGTGATTATTATGACAATTCTAATGTAGGGCAGATTAAAATATACCAAACAGATATATTTGCTTTTTCTGAGATGACTAAAACCATTTGTGCAAAGCAATCTTGTTCTCATATTCCTCAGAAGCCATCTGGTGATCTCAAGTATGAGTACTGGACTAAAACCACCTATCAAGTGTAATACATTTTAGCTGTTTCCATGTAGCTGAAGAGAAAAGCAGTTCATCTCTGAGAGCTTTGCTGCTCCTCTTCAGCAGCAGCTCAGCAGGACTGGGAAGCAGCTACACTGAGAGGAATGAGAGCCAAAAGCACCTTAGTCCACACTCAATTCCGATGTCCACACTCATCACTCCTGGTTGGCACAGGGACAGTGTTGGGATGTTGGCCCCTCAACCTGTTAACTCCAGGAGAAAGGGAGAGAGAGACACCACGAGACAGAGACAGTGATGCTCAGCACATCCGTAACCCACATGTGGGTACATAACCCAGCCCAGGGGGTCGCTGAATAATGCAACAAACAGACCCTCCCAGCACTCCTTTCTAACCACAGGTAGGTTGCAGCTCCTGTCCCTGTGCACACTTTGTGCTTTAGGCAGTCCTGTGGCACAGCCAGAGAGGACAGACTTTTCAGTAAAGGACACTTCACAACACCCTTCTTCGGGAGTTTTAACAATTTTGTTTCCCTTTTTGCATTACAGCAAAAGAAAAGACCTGGACTTCACATGCTCCAAATTACATTCTTGTGGGACTCACCTAGAGATGACTGAAGAAGTGTAAGTGTAATCTACTAAATTATAATACTAAATTATCTAACAAAATACACTTTTGCAGATTTGCTATCAATTAAAAAAAAAAAAAAAACAACCTCCACGGTCCCAAACTCAAGGATAAAAGTCTTTGCATGAACAAAAAAACCACACAAATTCTTGGATCAAAATTCACTCAGCAGCATGAGGCTGAAAAAATTTTCCTGCTGATTTACTACATGGCAGTTTGCTTGTCTAGCCTTTCCAAACAGCGATCTAACATCAGCATGAGGACAGTGAGAGGGAAAATTGCTGCCTAAGTGGCAGGTTTGTTATTGTTTGACAATTCTAAAGAGTTCACTAGAAACTTTAAAAAGGAGCATCTTTAATTCCCTGAAATTACTGATAATCGGCCAAGTGAATGGAGAACAATTATGAGGAAAATTGAATGCTTCCAAATGCCAATTTGCTGTATATCCTGAATTAATATTGCATAAGCATTTCTAGTCTCTTTGCTGTAAGAGCAAAGGAATAAAAACCTAGGCCCACAGGCAGTCTTGCATGGCTCTCATCACAGAATTCTGTATCCTCATTTTTGCATTTTATTATCATACTTAGCATTTATGTGGTGACTTACATATTTAACCTATTTTTCTTTAAAAAAAAAAAAAAATCTGTAAGGTAAACTGCCTCCTGCATTGAATGTTCAGCAATAAGCAGTCACACCACAACAGCATGAAGCCTCTAATACAGCCAGAGATATAAGCTGGTTTTTCCTACTAATTAAGTTGGAGCACACTTGAAGCCATTGTTGCAAAATACAATCTTGGGAATTTTTTGTGATACAGCTACACCAGCAGTCAGCCATGAAGTATAGTAAAGAGAATAAATACTCTGGGAAGAAAAGGGCTCAAAATGTCTTTTTTTTTTCAGCCAAGCCAAAACAGATCAGATCAGAAAGTATAAAAAGTTAATGCAGAATTTTTATCAGCCTGGGTAGCAGCTGAGTCACCAGCCAGCCCCCCCACAGGAGAACACAACCAGCCCAAGCCATGGTGACTGAACCAGATTCTGTCCATTCTCCTTACTCTGCACTCAGTGTGCACTAAGGAGGAGCTGAAGCAAAATAGTGCAAAAAAGGTTTAAAGTGAATTTTCTCATTTTTATCCTAAAAGAAAACAAAGCACACAAAACAACGACAAAAACCCTAACCAAATAAACACACTTCACCACACAAACAAAATGAGGTATGGATGAATGAGAAACCCAGTGGCTGGAGGGCTCACAGGAGCAATGGGTGTTACAGCAGTATAGCCACAGGAAGGGGCTGTGGCACACAGGATGGGAAGACCACAGAACCAGCTGTACAGAAGAAGAGAGGGTGCAGCTGGAAAAACTGCACTACAAGAAGAAAACATTAAGAAAACAAATACAGAATAATCTTAAATCAGAAAAGCACAGGTCCAAGTATGCAAAGAATCATTCACTACACACACTGCAGCACTACTGTGAGACTCCAAACAAGACTCATAACTCAAATCCTGAAGACACCCTGTGATCATCCTGTCAAACACCTATATAAGCCCAGGTACACCATGCAATAATGTCTGCATTTAGTCTTTTAACTTCTGTTGGAAATACAGAAAAATATTGACTTTAATTTCAAGACTTCAGGAGACAGAGAATCCATCAAAGCCCCAGGACTGTCATTTTTAAAGCTCTGCAATTCAGTGAATGTCTTCTGTGTCTGAGACATCCACAGTTTGTGTTTCAGGAAAGGTAATTCAAAATGTCACCATGCACTTATACAAATCTAAGATTATACACTACCATTTTTCATTTTGTGATTAACACTTAAGAAATAAAAAAAGTGTAATGATGTGGGATTATACTTCCTTTTCATGTCTTTAACATTATTTTTGGGTTTTTTTCAGTTTCTGGCATGGAGCAGGTCTCAAGTTCTACAGTTTTGCAAAGAAAAAGAGAAAGAAAGGGCGAGAGGGGGACCAGCAGAAACCTATTCACTTTCTCTCTCATAGTCATACATCATTTACATGGGTCCTGGGGTAATTGTTTATACAGCAAAGTAACATCAAGGAAACAGTTACATATTTTTATTTGTCCTGAGGGAGGTAAACATTCCCTGCCCCTAGCTCCTTCCTCCCCTTCCCCCTTCCCTCCCTGCCTCCCTTTTCTGATCCATGTTTCTTTGTTCTTCAATTCTTCATGCCTCCTCTTTTCAATTCTCCTTCTGTTTCTGATCACAGGCTGATACGAAGTGATTCTCTCCTTTCTAAAATTTCCATGAGGCATCAAGTTAACCCAGACGCACCGGGTTCTCAATCTGGAAGTCAGCAAATGGAAAGAGAAGGAAGGAGCATCAAGTCACCAGCTAACCTTCTCTTGAGTTTAAGCCTCACTCCCATCACATGTGCTGAGCATCTCATGTTCTGCAGCTTGATAACTACAGGCAGAAAGCAGAGAGCACACGAAGAGCCTTCACGAGCAGTCCTACCTTCAACATTTCCTCACATTTTGTTATCAAAAATTACCCTTCAGGTATCTTAAAAGCAAATGACAGAAAAAGTAGTGGG
>VXBX01006128.1:293225-351700 GCA_013400415.1 Scytalopus superciliaris
GAAAGAAAGGCGGTGGGGGGGGGGGGGGGGTCAAGGAAGGAAACACAGAGCAAACAATTTGTACTGCAGTGCAAGTAATAAAATAGTTATGACTAAAATGAAACAAATATATTTAATTTGGCTGGTCAAGAGGAAAATAAAGCTGAATTAAGCACATCTCTGAGTGAAAATTACCATCCATCTTGCTAAAACTGTAACTTTAAGATCTTCTTCCAAAGTAAGATCAAGGAAACACTATTTCTTTACATGTCACATATACAAACACTTGAGTGAAAAAAAAAAAAAGAAGGAAATGCGAAAAAAGCTGCACCAGTACAGCCTTCCTTACAAAAGCCATCTCTTTTGATATAAGATGAATTATTGAATTTAATTACTTACTAAATTTAGTAAATGCTGTAAAAACATGTGGTCACTGAAATGCCTTCCTCCCACAGAGGTCTGAAACTCTGATCCTTTCCAAGGAAATTCTAACTACGCAGCAATCTTACCTGCTTTCATACAGAAAACACTGAAAATCTCCTGTCCTAGAACTCAAGACATCTGCCAGATCTGAGAGGCATAAAGTAGAGAAAAATACAACACTGATTCACAAGGACTCAGCGCCTGTTAAACACAATTGGATTTGCAGAAAAACCTTGAAAGCATATGTACTCAGAAAATATTTAAAACATCTGGCAAAACCTGGATGAGAGAAGGGTGGAATACAAGTCCCTAATAAGAGAACAAATTAAAATACTTCGTTAAAAATATTTTGCACCCTTAGTAAAACATTCCAACTTTGAAAAAGAAAAATGGAAACAAACGAAGCAAAATCCTAGCCCTGGGAGATTTCAGAAACTGAAGCCAGTACATGGCACATACAGCACAGCACAAATTGCTCAGTGTGAGTGAAGCTGATGCACTGCCTTGAGGGTCTGAGGAGTAATTTAATATTCAATTCAGCCCATAACAGGAATCCCATGCAAAGAATTCACATCCACAAAATCATTATGGTAAAACGCAGAGTGCAGACTCCTAGAAGCTTGCTTGTACACCAGCAGTCACACCAGGTAAACAGCACATAAACAGCAGTATTACAATACTACCCTGAACTCAGCCACTGAGAACTATAAGGATTCTAATACAACAGCAAAATTACATGTGCAAGCACTGTGCTCCTCCAGGAGCTCACACTTCTGGGCATGTGCCGCGTGCTGGAGCAGGAAGGCTGCGGGGTCTGAGCCCAGCAAAGCCCCCACTGCTCTGAGCATCGCTCCCGTGCCTGGGGTCTGGGGCACACTCTAGGCACAGATGACCTGCTCCCCTCAGCAAACCTACAGCCTGCACCCCCTGGGAGGGCAGCTGCTCTCTCCCTGTGCCACTGAGGGCATTGCTCAAGCAAGCACTGGTTTGATATTCCCATATTCCATGGGTTTGTTTCCACCAGGACATAGTAGACAACCTACTGCATAGAGGAGCTGCCAGGACAAAACATACACACAGTTTCACTGAAGCTTTTTCACTTTTTGGGCGACAGATTTTTAAACAGTTCAGTTTTGTCCTCCTTCCCTTCATTACTTGCTTGCACATGGCTTCTCCTCCTCCTCCTCCTCAGGCTCCTGGAGCCAGCACGCTGGCAGTGACCATCTCCCTGAGCCTTAAACTGCACACCGGGTCACTGCTGAAGCCCAAAATGGAAAGAGTATTTCAGTACCAGCACTAACTGCAGACAAATTTACCCCTGCCCTTTATGGGTGGATGAACTGAAAATACATATTACCCTGTAATGTTATGTTTTAGGCAACACAACAAAGAGCTATGGGAAAGCAGGATTATGGGAAGACTTTGTCCACTTGTGTTTTATTGCTTTAAAGATGAACTTGAAACAGAGGTAGAGGTAAATCATCTACATGCACAATACTCACAGAAATATTGCCTACTATGTCAACCTAGAGCAGTAACTTTATTCACACACTTAATACACATTTCTCATGGATAAATGTCACGCATTTCATTTGACAAAGCAGTTCCATATTTTTTTCACTGCAGCACTCGTAGTAAGCCCTTCATTGTTATTTATTTTATCATGAGTCAAGAGCCGAACTAAAATTTTAAATAAAATGTGAAGAGACTTTACTATGCAAGACCCTTCAGATGGAAATCATTGTGAAAGTCAGGCAGTGCTTGACCTAAAATCCCTCTATCATCTCATAAATGTCTTAAACATTAGAGCTTAAAATGAGTTGGAATAGAAGAAGCTAACATAATTTTTATATTTGGTGGAGAAAGCTTTCATATGCACAGAACCTCCAAAAACACCAAAAGCAGCAAGATCAAGTCAAGACTTAGCAAAAAAACATTAAAGGACTAATTTGTATATTATATAGGACTGGTTAGCAAGGCACATGTGTCCATTCTCTAACTTGTCAAAAATTGGTGAACATAATTTTGCTCTTTTATAGGCTACTTTAAATGAGCTGCTAGCACTGCATCAAACATTATTTCATTTGAAAAAGCCTCAGCAGTTGTTGCTCACCATTATTCTGTCTGGAAACTTGCAAAAGCATTTACTTTAATGGCCTATATTTGAAGGATGTTCCTTTCCCCAGCCACCCATTCAGATGCTTGAACTTTCCTCTCCCAAGCCCACAGAGAGTTGGGATACCCTGAAAAGCAGGAAAGGCAGGACATCTGTAATAACACCCAGACCCTGCACAGTGTGTGAGGCAATGGGGTACAGAGACACTCAGCTGCACAGAGCTGTGAAGACAACTCAGGTGCTTCAGTGCTCATTAACTCCACGTCATAATTGTTTCCCCAGATTTAGGCTGGCTCTTCACTGCCACATGGTACCTGTTATGCTTATGAGGTCTGAGAAGACATGGCAAGAAAAGGCACAGTCACCCTTTTGCAGATGTTTGCCTGTTTGGGAGCAGAACTATATAAAGCAACTAGATACCAGTGTCAGACACAAGGCAGATGACACTGCTAACTATAAAATTCCATGGAAGTGTCTCAAACTCAATTTCACTCTGAAAAAAAGGCCAACATAGGACTATCTGCAGTCATGACATATTGTTCACAACCCAAATATACTGCTCAAGCAAAAATACGGCTGTGCAGACACTTCCTGGGGTCATGTAAAATTGCTCTGTGAGTCAAATTGAGAAGTGATTTGCTTTGTAAAAATGCAACTTAGCCTTTCTCTTCCAAATCTGCAAACAACCATTTTTAAGGTAACACTGTACTTCTTAATAAAAATTTCTAAAAAAATCTTTCATGTTAGAATTTACTTCTATGCTGTGAGTTAAATCACAGGCACATTGGGATCCATGGACATGTATTTTGGAACTGGTCAACTCTATTTCTCTCCCATCAATGGAGATTACCCAGTGCAGCTAGTCTAGGCCATGCTCCATTTCACCCTGAAATAAGCTGTAAAACAGGTCAGATGAACTCACCCTGAAGGTGTCCATTCTTGTCCAGGAATGAGAAACTAGGCTGCCTTGGTCATTTAGCTCAGATGCAGAACCTGAAATCTGTTGATATTAACCTACCCCTCATGTCTGCTTTGAATCAGCTGTTGCCCAGTAATTGCCAGAAGAGTTCCAATTTTACTTTGTTGCGAATACGAGCAGTGCTGTACAGAGAGCTGAACCAAATCCAACCCCTTGGGATAAGGTCTTCATGGTTGATCAGTTTGCTTTGAGAAGCCTGGTCCCTGACTCATATGCACAATTTTTGGAAGCTAACACAAGTTTGCTCTTGCTGTCTTTGTACAACCCTTTACTGTATGCATGCAAGCAGTAGCACAAACCTTTTATCTTAACCTAAGCACCACATTTTGCTTTCATTTGTAAACCCACACAGTCCCCAACTCCCTGCCCACATATACAATCACTTCCACTTTCTGTAAATTCAAAACTATTGACAGAATTAATTACCTAAATCCATAACAGAGGCAAGAAACACAGACCTGGAGCACAGCCCAACTTTACATTCACTCCAGCCCCAAACAGCCGAGCTCTGGCATCAGCCTGAGTCCCCACCAGCAAGGTGGCAACTGTGCCATAAAAGGGGACCCCATCTGCCCTGCAACATCACAAAAGGGGAGATGAGGAGCCCTGCCTGCAGAGTAGTTGGGAACACTGAACTACACTGAGCCAAGCTGAGCTGTGTCAGCAGGAAAGTAGGTGGTGGGCTTGTGCCCCATCCCAGTTCAGACCAGGTTCATGGGCTGAAGCCAAGCTTGTCATCTCCACGGCATCCAGTGCCAGGGGTCAAAAAGAGAAAAGTTCTTCTAAATACATACACTTTATTCTCACCCTGAATGCTTAATCTGCCCCTAACATGAACCCACAGCAGTTCTGAAGCTGGCACTCATCTTACTTACGTAATTCATTTAAGATTTACAACAAGAGATGGGTGGGAGAAAGAATAAATTTTATCTTTTTTGAAATACGAAATAAGGCAGTAAATTAATGGAAAGTTGTTTCTCACCCACTCCTTTATTTCTGTATCATGTTTCAGTTCTTTTAAGTGCATGAGGGAGAGTAAATAAAAAACAAACTAAAAAACAAGCCTATTCAACTAGCAGCCATCTGTCCCCGCTTCATCCTCCTCAAAAGAACGTGTCAAAAGACATAGAATTTAAAGCAACTTTTTCCAAGTAATCACCCAAAGAGATGGACTATCTCCAAAACACATCCCCATCTGAAAACAGAGTATGTGAAGTTCATGTGCTGCAAATGTAATAAGGAAGGGAGCAAGAACATCCCTTGTGAATTATGAACAAAAACAAGCAACAATACTCACACTGAAGTGCAAGTTTAGCCTAATAAAGGACATACATTAAGTGTAATGTCTTACAGCCTTGGGCTTGTGGTCAAAAATACCATATGCTTGTTGCGGGGAGATCCATGCACTAGCTGATACATTGAACACAGGGTAACCCCCTGCAGACATGCAGCACAGAGCCCCCTGCACCACAGCACTCCACTAGCCCTACAACTGCCTTCCCAAATGAGCAGCCTGTTTAGGACCAAGTGAATAATTAACTACATCTGACAAACTCTGCATCCTCTCCCGTTGATAAATTATCTGTAAGTAATTTATGTCAGTTGACACTCCTCATTGCTGTTGCCTCAAAGCAAAGCAAAACACCACTGGGATACCAGTTACTGTTGCAGACTGGTGGTTCTGGATATTAAGGATGCTTTGAAGCACAGTGTTTTATCACATCTCAGAAGAAGTACCTATGAATACTGCATAAGGTTTTTAGAAACTGTTGGGGAAGAAATGTAATATGTACACATTCCTTCCTAAAGTAAAAAATTTCACAGCGCAGTTGTCTGTGCCATGAAAAAGCATTCCTGACTCATTTCAAATTCGTGTTCCTTTGCCTTCACTGTGCTCCTTCTTGTTTGCTTACAATGAAATTACAAGAAATAGAGGAGCAATCAAGAAATTATCTATTGAAAGAGTTATTACACCTATTGATACATGTGTGATGACAAAACTCTTTAAAGAAATAAACAGCTTTATCAAATGGTATTAAACACATGACACCACAACAAAACAGGCTTGAGCAGCTATGCTGTAATGTTTGATTGGATAAAATGGCATAACATTTTTGTATACACAAAAATGCAGTTCCCTTAGGGAAAAAGTTACCTTTCATTTAAAGGGGAAAATAAAACCCACCAACACCACCAGGACGACACCTGTATTGAAATATTCTCAGAATACAGATGTGATTTCCATAATAACTTATTGTTCAAGTGATCCTTAAATCTATTTAATATGCCAAATTTAGATCAATATCCAAACCTGACTTCTGAAAACTATTGAAATTCAATACTTCACATCTTCATAACCCTTCCTTATTATCTCTCTTGTGCTATATTCTGCAGCTACAGACCAAAATACAACCAGTTATCAGATACAATACTGTATTTTTATTATCCCCCATTATCAGTACTTGTAGATAGACGTCTTCACCACATGGAATATAGTCTTGAAATGCCCCATGATCACTCAGGTTTCCTCTAGAGAATCCAGTAAGTTCTGAAATTCTTTAGTTTATTGGGTTCGGGGATTTTTTTAATCCTACTAGAAGCAACAGTATTTTGCTTGATGGTATACTGAAAAGATTGAAGATATTAAAGGTTAATTTAGAAACCTAAGCAGTTTAAAATCCATTTGTTTTTACAAACGTGTCATGGTCTCATCAAAAACACATGGTTTTTAAACTGCTCAACAATCCCAAATTAACAGCAGAGCACTGTACTTGGAGAAAACACCACTGGAGATCACTCAAGTCAGAGCTGTGCTGTAGAAAGATCAAATTTAGCCTCATGGAAGAAAGCGGCACCTGGTACTGATTTTTTGATTCAATAACTCTGGCTTTTAAACAATCACATCCTTGACAGAGCTATGGGGATAAACGCAGTAAGAATTCCTGAGCAGCGAGAGCACCAGAAGGTGAGGAAACAGACTTTGCTGAATCTTCTCCTCCAACTCCATTGCAAAAGAAATCTTCCTTACTCACACAGCAACAGCTTGGTGCGAGCCTCAGTTTGAGGTTCTTTTTGTATTATCCAAAGGAAACATAAGAGAACCTGGCACAGAAGTTAAAGTGGGAATGACTGTTAGGAAATATTTTGGATTTCATTCCTGGAACTTCACCTGGAATGACAGACACCTTGTGGAAAGCTGACCTGACCATAGCTCCATCCCTCCCACTGACTTTAGTAAGCATTGCCTGTAAAGCCCTAACCTTTCATTATAAATATATTCTGTAATCAGCTATTTAATCCTAGAGATAACTTGATCTGATAAAGCCCCAAACATCTGGGTTTGGATGAACTCATCTTTCTCCTCCTCCCTCTTCTAATCTCTCGCTTCCTTAATTCTTTGACATTTGAAAATTACTTTATTTCCATATACAAGGCTGACTCAGAGCTGAATAAGGAATCAAAGAGGTATAAACAAGAATGAAAAAGTTTCTAACAGCCATATGTGGTAAAGAGTGCTGAAACTATCATCATTTTTGAAACCACAACAAATATAAACTCACCTCTGCAGTTCTTTGCCAACATACTAACATGGAGTGCTCCAAACCTTGAAACAAAGGTTCTTATAAATATTAACAAATTAATTCTCAGAATATTCACTGGGGACTCTAGATAAATACTTGTACCAAATCAGTGAAGTGCCATATTTAAAACAGCAATTTTACAGTACTTGAAATTCACACACTTATGCACTCACACCTTTAAATGGTCTGCTTAGTACTGAATTTTTTGAATACTCGAGTTATGAGATGCTTAGACACATTTTAACAATGGACTCAAGAAGCAGCTCACCTGTGGCTAACAAACTGCCCAATGGCTTAGCCAGGAACAGGACACGTTGCCACCACCAGCTGGTTGCCCTCCGGCCTTAGAGCACAGCACAGGACAGTGCTCAGCAGCACACAGAACACCCCCAAACCACTCCCACAAATATTCGCTTGCTACATGAGGTGTAAACATGTTTTTTTAGGCCTATGTGTTATAAAAAATGTCTTTTCCCCAGATAATGCTAACTGTCCTTCTCTAAGCAGACATGAAAATTTGGACCCTATCAATTTTTATCTTTCCTTAACTAAATAAACCAATCCTACCAATGCTTCATCATAATCTCCAAAGCAACTTACTCTTATTGCTCTCTTTTGGCTCTCTCCACCTTGTTTAGAATTTCTCCAAGGCTGGCACCACAACTGGTCACTCCAGTCTTCCTGATCACAACAGTGAGCTCACAACAGCATTTTGCTTTTGCTCTTTTGATGAATAAGCATAATGCCCAGATGCACCATAATAATGCACTATATTGCCTAGATCCCTGTTGCAGTATCTTGCTTTCATTAGTACTGCTTTGCAAATTACCTTTCCTTAGTAGATGCAGTGACTGTGCACATCTCACTGATTTCAGAACAGTTTAGAAATGTATCAACTCAATGCTGAATTGAAACCAAAGTGTCAGAAACTCCATCTTAGTTTTTTATGCAGTTCTTCACAGTCCAGTTCAGATTTATTAAAATACTGAACAGTCCTTAAGCTAAGAGAGCTCTCAGGGACTATACTTGATACACACTACTAATTTGTCAGTGAACAACTAAAAACTACTCAGAAAGCAGAGAGAGACACAAATTCAAAGGCAAGCAAGGTCATGAACTACAATATATCAATGAATTCCCAGTCAAAGTCTGCATGCAAGCTCTTACCTGTGAGGAATAAACTCGCGCTGATTGCAGGGTAAGAGCAAACTTGCACACAGGGAACCTGAGAGCAACAGCCATGCTGCTGGGTAAACAATGATGTGAAGCTGCAGCAATTTCTTTGCTTCTCTGTACTTCTAGAACATCTTCACAGCCAGCTGTGCACTGAATTCATAATAACCTCATCTAGACCCTTTTTTTTTTGTAGTCTGCTTCTCTGACCAGTATATGAAACTGATGCTGAGTCCTACTAAAATATATGATACAAATCACCTGAGCATATGGAGTGCACAAATTCCACCTAGCTCTTAGTAATTTCTAAGACTGCTCTGGCCACTGTTCTGGAAATATGCTAACCCTGCACTCTAGGAAAACCTTGCAATTAACCCTTATCTCATTTTTAAGGAACTGAAGCACCTACAAAGACATCCTGAAAACAAAAGCACCAGTCTTGTAAAAGGCACAGGCAGCTGATCTGTGTCACACTGGCACAAAGTAGTACAATACTAAACCATGCTGGGAAGCTGTACATGCACAATATGCTTGTACACCTGTCTACTAAATATGTCACCATGAACATAATTTTCTTTCACAAATAATAGCTTCAAGAAGCAAATAGTTTAATTTTAATAGTTATATTTGGAATCACAGAATTACAGAGTTTAGATGAGATCTCTGGAGGTCATTTGGTCCAATCACTCCACACAAAACAGGACCAAGGTGTCCAGGGCCATGTTCAGTCAAGTTCTGTCAATCTCCAAGGGCATGGAGATGCCACAGCTTCTCTGAGCAGCTTGTTCTGCTCTCAAGGTGAAAACAGTTTATTTCTAACCGGCATTTTCCTTGTTGCAACTTGTTTGCTGCCTGTGTGAGAAGAATCTGGCTTCATCTTCTCAATACCCTTCCATTAAACAGCTAATGGGAAAAGAGGATCTCCCAGCCCCCTTACACTTCTCTACTTTGGGTTGGGGGGGCGGAGGGGGGTGAAGAAAAAACTAGTGGGGGAAAAAAAATCAGTTCTTCAAACCTCTCTCTATGTTTTCCAAATAATGTTACATATTAAAAATGTTTTTTAACTGGAACTGCTGAAATATTCAGAGAGACTTGTTACACATAATCACACCGAGACAAATAACCAAGGGTGGTCTTAGCTCTTGAACAAGCTAAATAATTTAAAAGGAAAACAAGACAAAGAGATGACCCTTTTCACAATATCTCATGTAGCTGGAAAGGGATTTTATTTACAATATTTAAATGCAATACTGTGAGACAAACAACTTGGTTCATAGGCAGTGCTCCCGCTGCTGAACTGTCACTGCCTGACATCCTGTCTTATCTGCCAAATTGCTCATTAGGTTTGGCAATTTTCACCTGCGCCTCCAGTTTATATTTCAGCAGGGAATAAACATCAGTCTGCTTTAACAATCTTCTGCAGTGAGCTTCCAACCTCTTCCCAGAAAGCACGCAGGCACAACACAAAAAAAGCCTTGTGTACTGTCTGCTTAGAAAAAAATTCAGCTCAAGTGATGAAATACAACAAGAGGAAGTTTAACTTGAGTAACAGAAAAGCAGTAAAAAAGAAAGAGCTAGATAAGAAACATAAATAAATCAACTGCTTGTATCAATGAATTGTGTTTCCACAGTGCAACACAACACAGGGGGTATAGCCCAGTCTCATTTTTGTTTCCATGTTTGTATGGGAAGATTCAATTTGACACAACCCCCACACTGTGCGAAGGACAGGCTGTGTTTGTGCATGGGAAAAGAGGGACTCCAGATGAGTATTACTTTTCCAGCTGGACCTGATCTAGCTAACCTTTCCCTTGCTGGGAGAGGAGCGATGGCGTGATCTATAAACAAACAAAAGGGGTAGCATGGCAACCAGAACAAAGAGAGGAAGATCTCAGCAGGCCCTTGAGCCCCAGCCTAATGCACTGCGCTGCTGCCTCAGAACAGAGCCCGCTCCGGACCCTGCGGGTGCAGGTGAGTGGCAGCAGAACGGCACAAAGCGCCGCTCCCGCGAGCGAACAGAGCCCAGCTCGCCAGCAAAAAGCACCACAGACGTAAAACAAAACGTCTAAAATGCTATAAACCAATTTCAGACGGAATACTGTTTTTCATTTGTTAGAAGTAAAATATTCACCGCCAACCCTGCAATTAGCTAGAAAATTACAATAATTACAGCAATTTTGTATCCCATCTCCAATCCAATTAATAGATATATGACCTTGTCAACATGTAATAATCAGGATCTGCATCTACTGCAAAACTGGATGGGTTTTATTTGCTGAATAGAACTTACATAGTAAGAAGATAATTATTTGAAATACTGAGAATACCATTTGTATGCTATGCTTCACTTCACAAGTTATAAAGGAAATACAATAAGGATAGTATTTCCATTTTCAATGTATATTTAAATGAAGGTCTTGAAATAGGTATGTTTAATATAGGATAACATTACTGGACTGGAATTCTAAGCCTGTGGTAAGGAATATTTAAAACCAAAATATATCTAATTGTCAACATTTTAAAAAAAATAATTAGCTAGATAGAAGAACATCTCTTGATTTCTAATAACATATTTATGACAAATTGTTTAAGCCATTTTATTTTTGCATACTTTTATAAAAGTGTCAGAGTTATAATTCTTACCAACAATTTTAAAAGTCTTCCGTATTTCTAAAGACCTTTGTCTTGTAGGGTCTCAAAGCACTTTTTGGTCATTTTAGCAACTAGTTAAGTATTCCATGTACTTTCCAAAATGACACCAAAGATAAGTGAGCTGTCCAATATATCACTGAATTTTATCTGCGCTATATGATTTTGATGCACTAACATTCATGTATTGTATAATATACCAGATAATCACATAAAGGGGAAAATGTGTATGCATTTGCCTGCTGCACCTCCCCCTTAAGCTGAGAATCCAGGAGGACAGCTTTTTGGCATATGTATGGAAATGAGATGTGCATTTAGCAGTGGCATACTCTAGTGACAGCACAATGGAAGGGTCCTGAAATTCCAGGATACTTCTTTATTCAGTCGTTAATCCTTTCCCTAATTTAATTCTGTGTTGCAATGAAGCAGTTATAGCTTGAAAAGATATGTGTTCAGCTCTATGTAAGCTAATTGTTAAGTCTTGTTCCCTTAATTTTACAGAAAACATTCTGGTACAAAACTCTTCAAACTTAATAGACTGGTAACTTTTCCATTTGCATTTTACCTGATCACTTAAATGCAGGTTTTTATCCATTAAAAGAACACCTACACAAAAGCAATCTCTTGGCAATTACAAATAGTTTTTTAAAACACTGTACCTGTAGAGTACCAAACGACTGATGATACTAACTTCTGCTAAGAATTTTCTGGAGTGGAGTCACTAACTCAGAAGTTTAGTGAGAGAAATGACAGATAAGTAAGAGGGCACAATGCTTTATCGATATTGTCTTCTTTGCATGGTACTTTTAATAACAACGAAAATTACACAGTAAATTTCATCCCATGATTTTTCTTCCTAATAAGCTGAAATATTCCAAGGACCTGCATGAGCAGGAAATGTGATAAATAATTCCTGCTATATGGTTTTGCAACAAATGTTCACCACACTGAAATAAACAAAACAAAGGGTTGTTTTTGGCTATGGTTTCTGCTTTCTGAAGAAGTGTATTTCTGCAACACAGTAAATGCACGTTTTAGCAGGTGTTTTTATGGAAAGGTGACAAGCATAGCCTAGCAACACTGACAGGTTCAGTAGAAAGTGCTCCTATCTTTAGGGGGTTTTTACCATTTCCTTCATTAAATGGAATGAAACTGAAAATTACACCGTGCAGAAACTGCATCTGAAAATTTTGCTGTGATTTTCAGTGTAAGGACAATTTTAAACTGGCAGCACAGAAGGAGCTTATGGCTCCTAAAAGAAGTTTATAAATAATTTATTAAAACAGAAAAGGTTTGTTTACTTGCATGCAACAAGCATTTATGCAGTTTCTCAATTCTGATCAGCTTTCAATAGGGACAGATAATGAATCATTTTCCCAGCAGCACCAACGGGTAACAACACTTGGCACCTTTGTAAAATTAGATGAAAGGCATTAAGATATTGAGAACATTTACTTACTTGCACGAAGGACTGAAGGGGTGACCTCAATTTCACTTGTTGCTTGGTAAGGCTGAAAGGCCGATGCTGCATTGGAGCCAAGCTCACTGCCAAAGATCTCTGGGCTTTGCGTGCCTGTCGAGCTGGCGCTGGTGCCATCGCCGCCATGGTGTGGATCTTGCTCATCAAACACAGCCACAAGCTGCAAATGACAATTTAATCTACTGTTAAAAAAAACCCTTTCAACAACATCAAAGTGCCATTGCAGATGAGCATTTCATCATTTCTTCCCACCAAAGAGCAAGAAACGTCTATCAGCAGAGACTCCGATCAATGCTTAGATCACAACATCATCAGCCCAAGGAAAGGCAGCCATTAATTGGATACTACAAAGGGTCAACAGCTCTGATGGGCCACAAAACTCATCACTGTGAGGCACAGAAAGAACGGCACCAAGTCACGAAAGGAAGGGTCACACCTTCCCCAGCAAACCACTACATCTCACCCACAAATGCAGAAAACCGTCTGAGTGTGGATCGATGCCTGTGCACTGCAATTTTTCATCTCTGTTTTGATACCTCTATAAGCATCATTACTACAGTGTCAAATTATGAGCAAAACCACAGTTTTACAGAATAAAAACATACAAGGGGGAATTATGTTAATACACATTAAAAGCTAAAGACAAAACACAAAGCCAAGTAAGTCTTATAATCACTAATACTTATCATCCATTAATGTGCCACCTATTGATCTATTATCTATTAATATGATTCAAGTTGTGGGCCTCTCTTGCAAAATTTCTTTAGTCAAATTTACAGAGATATTCTGTTTGCAATCAGCTTCTCCAATACAAGTTTGAAAACTCAAACCCAATTTGAAACTTAGCCAAGTCACTAATTCAATAAAAGTTTACTAAATCTGTGTTCATCACTGCAAGAAGAATAGGGAAAACATCATGATGATTTTTGATTAATCTAAGATATTTTTTCCCAGTGTAAATGAATGCTTTTATTTGAAACAAGTAATTTATCCCAATTTATCTTTGGTGACCTACTGAAAGAGATAACGCCAGCTCTCATACAGATTTCATTGGAGAACTTAATTTTCAGGATAGAGAAAAAAGTTTTATGGATAACAGCATTCTGCAGTCTTCAAATTAATCTATAATATAATATTTGAAAGACATTTCCAAGAAAGCATTACATTCTTCTATCCAAATTGGTAGGGTAAATGGAGCAAATCAACTTAAACCTATGCTAGACTCTGCAAATTGTTTATTCTGTTATAACAACGAATAAAACTTTGTGTAATCTAAAGGAATCAGAGGTCATTTTCTCTCTTTTTTTTTTAAAGCAATTTCAACATCATCTTTATCCCACAGATTTTAATATTGGTCCCTTTACTGAAATCTAACTTGCATAAACACCAGTAAAAAAATCTAAAACCACAACTGTAAGTCCAAGTGAAAACCATTTGGCAGTTCAGCTTTTGAAAGTACTTTCAGGCATTAACTATTTTTAACAAGTCATTTTGAAATTACAGAGAGTAGCAAACTTTGCCAATAATTCCATGCCTAATGCAAATTTAGGCTCTGGCATGCATAAAACAGAAAGCAGAAATTGCTCTCTCCGGTGCTAGTTGAAAGGTAGGGTGCAACAGGAAAACCAGGCTGCAGCTGCAGACAGCTGGAACATGTTTTTAACATAAAAGCCATTATTTTATGCTTGAGAAATCTACACAGAAAAGAGAAGTGACAATACCAAAATGTCAGTAGCTCAAGAGTATTGGAAATTTAATTTTCTAACACATTGTGAAATATCAATGCTTACAAAAATATGCTTCCCAAACTTTACTCATAATTCTCTTACTGTTTTATAGCAAGCTAATTACCAATCTCCAGCAACTGAAAATAAATTAATCCACAACTGAAGATCTGTAAGGTATTACAACAAAAGACAAACAAAGCATTTAAGAATCCTAGGCATGAAACATCAAATCATTTTCTCCTTTGCATGTCATATATCAAGATAAATCCCAAAATTACATTCTGTTCCTGTGAGGCTGATTGCAAAATACTGTTTGATGCATGCAGCTGCAAGTATTTTATAGGTATTATATATGTATTAAAAGGTATGTGCATACAAATCTCTATATATGACACATCCTACTGTAAGTTGCTTCCAGCTTTTTGCCTATTCCAGACACTCTACAACCTATAACTTCAGAACATCTAAAAATAAATGTTTCTTACTTCAATCTTAGCTTTTGATCTTATGTTTTTTCACAGCTATTCACTGTTTTGACAGAACCAAACCTTCAAAAGGCTTCAGTTCCATTAAAAAAGCATACCAAGTAGTAACATTTTTTCATATAACATATGAAGAAATAAGCCATGTTAGTCTTCCCCAAATCTAATTAGCTTTAGGAACACAGGTTAGGAAGTTCATTGTAGAACAGCACTACAATGGTACACTCATTACTCACACAAAGCTGGAAAGTATTTGGGACTCGAAGACTTAATGCTAATAACCACTGTTGAATCTTGATTTCCAGAGCTTGGTATGACACTGATGACGAGCTCACAGGAAACAAGGACAGCCAAAACTTCTTGCACTGCATTATGATACCAAGCATTTGTCTCTGATTTCTCCAACACCCTTTATCTTAATCAAGGAAGATTCTTTGAGGGGAGGAATTACATACTTTTTTACCTCTGGAGGCCCAGAAATCACACCTCAACTACCATCTTTTCAGGAATAAGAAACATTTGAAGAGACACCTCATGGTAACTTAGAAGGAACCACTGGAGTAGGTCACTGGAGCTATGAAGAATCCTTTGGTGTAGGAATCCACAGTGACAAACACTGCTCTATGCCAAGGAAACAAGAGGCCTCTCAGTGAGCCATGTTTAACCACCAAGATGCTTCCAATTTGGCAAAGAATGGAGCACACATTACTAGACTAGCTTTTATCAGCTTTAAGGTCAATGGTAAGCCCATGGCATTTTGCTCGGCTTAAAACATCAGAGTTACAAAGAAAGTAGAAAACAAAAATTACTATCTTTTCTGGAAACAACATAATCTTTACTGTCAGAGACTGCTTCCATGTTGATTTTTTTTTTCTTTAATAAGAAATAAATGACTGGAGATACCTCAGCCTTTCAAGAATCACTCTATTATTTCCAGTACCCAACATGAGCTGTGTCTCCTGTTCTCTGTCCTTCAGTTTTAGATCTCATCATTTGCAGTGACCTGAGAAACTCATCATACCATCCAATCTTATGCAGAGGGACTGAACAAACCATAACAATGCATGAATAAAAAAAACAGTTTAGTTGTTCAATATTAGGCCAGTATTAGCTCTTTAGAAGATTTCCACAAAAAATCAGTGAATATTGGAGCCATTTGGATTGGTTTAATTCTTTTTTTCTTTTCTTTTTTTTTGAGAAAGACAACCCAACAGCCAAAGACCAGATATCATATCAACAGTAATAAATAATAATAATAGTTATAAAAACTTTTATCCATCCCCCATTCCATGGGACATGAACTTGAATGCATCAAAGACGTGTAAATATGGTTTAATAGGTTACAGCAGTTTTAATCATCTGAGGTAACAGGGCTATTTACATTTTTCAATCACTGAAATAAAAATCTGGAAATAGAAAATAAAATCAGGTAGCAACAAACCACTTTATCTTCCCAGAACAAATTCAAAAAACGAGAGACTTACTTTAGACTGGCATGCTTACATTTCTTATTGCAATATGGTAAAAGCAATGGGAAGCAGGTCTTAATAAAGATCCACATCGTTCATCAAGGTAAGCTGGCACAGCAAGTATCGTCAGTTTCATTACCATAAGAATTTGGTCCCCAGCAAATGCGTATATTACTTTTTAAAGAAAATATATGTTTTAAGTATTCATTAACACATTCAGATATAAAGACAACAGCTCTGTTCAGATCACAACTTATGGAAAGGTTTGGTCTATTTCAGCAATGGAATTAAGAGTGTCTTTGAATGGCCAATATGCATAAACTAAAATACTTTTTAAACTCCAGAGCAAGAAATACAAGTAACCTTGTATGAATTATGTACAAGATATGATTATTTTTAAAAGCAACAACAGTCACCGTTTGACCAACAGTTTTTCTTTTTTGGAAATACAAAGAACTGCAGTAAAACTCAACAATTATCCTGGTTGTAAAAAGCATACTTGTGATCTTTAGTGTATTTCAAGAGGCATAATGGTTTTCTCATTGCTACCCTTATCCTCTGAAGACAACAAAATTTTAAGAGTATGGTTTAAAATGAGCTAGCTTGATGCCTTTCTCTCTTGACTAACAAAGACTCCATAGCAAACAGAAAAAGAAGAGAGAGCAAGATAATTTAATTCTTTTTGCTAAATAAACTAGCTTCATCAAGCAAATGGCTTACAAATAAATTATTCTACAGCCTGAGATATCAAAACAAAGTCTTACTGAGGCACTTTTGGCTCTGGGATAGGCGGAAGGCATTCCAGCCTATGACTGCGTTCAGTTCTCTATAACACCACGTTGTACTGAATTAATTACACACCAACCTTTAGTTCTTTCTGAAAGAGATGCCAGGATGAGTTTCTCTATTCCTCTGTCCGAGACTCAACATACCACACTAACTAGGTTATATTTACTTAAATAAATAAAAAGCAAGAAGATTGATTTATTTTAATATTGACACAGCAGCAGCAGTCTGCATTCCAACATTAATTATTACAATTTCCGTCTATTCTAAAGTGATTAAAAATTAGTAAACACATATGCAGTCATAATTAATAGACTAGATTAAGTACTTGAATGTTAATTAACTGGATTTAAAAACTATTTGCGCCAGCAACAGCTGTTTACATTTTCATTAAGTACTAAGATCATATAAAACAATTCATCACTATCAAATGGTCCAATCAGGTTCTCTCTCTCCAGCACAAAACCAGAAATCCTTCACTTCAGAAATTCACAAAGTTAGACATTTGGCCGTATTGTTCCACCACTATAAGATTGAATTTTGCATATTCTTAGGTGTTTTTCCAAATTCTGCTAATTTTTCTGTGATATTTATTGATGAATCTGACAGTGGCTGATGGCACCAGTAATGATTTCAGATTTATTCTAACATCAGTTAGGATTACAGCTCCATTCTGCTAGAAAGACAGCAACTGATCCTCTGGTTTTCACAGAGGCTCTGCACTTCTTATCCACTCTTTCTAACACTGAGTGAAACTGAAATCCCTTTTTCTTTTTTTCTTTGGATGACTAGGAGCCATTTTAAATACTTGGTTTATTCTCACCAGAAGGACACTTATCAGATAACTTCATACAAGGAAATTCCCAATTTTTTCTGCTGTTGAGTGGCCAATTGTCCAGTAGCTGATCTGTTGAGCAACCACAAGTGTCTGGAGTCCCCTGGCTGAACCACGCACTTCCCCTCCTGGTCTACACAACTTCCAGATGCAGTCTTCCCTTGCACAGCTGCTCTGGTCTTCTGGCATTTATGCTGCACAACATCTCCTGCAGGATGGACATCTGTGGACAAAACTTCTGTCCACACAAGCTGTCATTTTTCTGGTTCTAGGAGAACAGAGAGCACAGCCCTTGTGAGGCAGCTCCAAGTGATGGAGCAGCTCAATCACGCACCTCTGGTGAGGCACCCACTCTGGCAAGGATTCTGGTGCCCAGTTTATGCTTAATAACTGAACCAACTTTTTCACAGGAGACTTATGGTCCTTGAATATAAAGATTTTGATGGTCCAAAAGAGATTCTAAAATCTAAATTGGCCTTGTCAAAATATCTTCACCTAAGATAGTGACTTCAAGCATTTCCTTTAAAGCCTGATGCCAGGGAGTTAAGCCCAGACCTGTCCTGCAGTCCCAGTGTACAGGTCTCCATCTGCACTTACTTTCTGACAGCTGCCTGATCTGCTGATATGAGAGATCTCAATCACTCTCACAGCACGGTCATGCACTTTCAGACACATGCAGCAAGCTGAGGACACAGAAGAAAATTTTAAACATGAACATCACTGGCATTCTTTCCTCAGCAAAGAAAGTTTCGAGTCTTAGGCAAGCCTGTACAGTGAACTAGCAAGGCAACCACAAAACTGACTACACACATCCTCTCCAACGAGCACAACCAAAGGGGACTGCAAGAGAATATAAGCAGAGTTATCTAATAACTCTCTGAGGCAAAAGTCACTTATACCCATAGCAGGCTTGTATTACTCAGTCCATATTACAGTGCAGAACTAAAGAGTACTTGTTTAATAAGGCCCAGCAGTAAATCAAATTTCAGCTAATGGCACCTCAGACTCCAAAGCATCCCAAAATACAAGTTGCTTGTGAATGAACAGATGACTGTAAGAGGAAAAAAACATAAATTCAGGAAAACAACTAGCAAGGGAGTAGCCAATTATTATTTAGATATGAAAGAAACTAAATACAAAATCAATTCATAGGGTTTCTGATGACTGAACTGACTTTAATAGCCCCATGGCAGACCCAAATTCTTATTATTCCTTGAGCTTCACTTTTCTGCATGGCTCATTAAAAAACCATTTAAATATAACTACTGTTTCAATGAACTGGTAAGAGGAAATATAGAAAAAAGATATATATTTTCACAAAGAATACACTACTGCCCACAGACATTTAAAAAAAAAAATCAATTAACTAAAATAGCAGCATCTAAGAGTCATTCTGTGCTGTCTGTGCAACCTGAGTGTCCCCTCAAGAGAATAAGACATCACCCAACATTTTAAAAGGAGAAAAAGCACAAGCACAGTTTCAATTTAAGACAGGGTATAACACAAACAACAAAACTCTGTAATTTCAAGGAAATTACTACTTATTCTAATTAATCACTTCAGTCATGAAACCAGAACTAGCTTTTCATAAAACTTTTCAATGTATCATAGGTAGAAGGGAGAGAAAGAAAGAACTATTTGTAATAACTTTACTCCATTATTGCTTTGGGGGGGGGGAGAGGAAGGGGGAGGGAAAATATTTAAAGGTTCACATTCTATACTTTGTATTAGAATTAACACTTTGTATTAGACTTTCAGTGGATTACACAGAAGTGTAAGCTCATATAGAATCATAGAAGAACCTGAACTGGAAGGGACGTTTAGAGATCAACTAGTCCACGCCCTTGTTCAAAGGAGAGTCAGTGTGAAGACATTGCTCAGAGTCATGCAGCTGCATTTTGAATAACCCCAAGTGTGAAGACTCCACAACCTCTCTAGGCACTCTCTCAGTGTTTGGCCTCTCTTGGTTTTAAGATTTATTTTTTTTTGCCCTATATCAAGTTGAAACTTCCCTTGTTTCAACTTGTATCCATTGTGCCTCACACTATTCCTCTGCACTTCACAGAAACATCCAGCACCATCTTTGCCATCCCTGATAGCAAGCAGTTGTATCAAGAACGCAAACCCTTAGGGAGCAGCATGGCCGTACACCATCCCTGAATTTCCCCCTTTCCCTGTGGTGGTTTCCAGCTCACTAACCCACCCTTGATGGCCTCTGGCTGGGCTGTCACAGTAATGTCTTACTTGTACTGAGGAGGCCAAAATACTCCAGAAACAGAGAGAAATAATCATAAAATCACAGAATAGTTTGGGTTGCAAGGGACCTCAAAGCTCATTCCAGCCATGGACAGGGCACCTCTCACTAGACCAGGTTGCTCAGAGCCCCATCCAACCTGGCCTTGAACACTCCCAGGGATGGGGCATCCACAGCTTCTTTGGGCAACCTGTTCCAGTGCCTCACCACCCTCACAGTAAAGAAATTTTGCCTAATACCTAATCTAAACCTACACTCTTTCAGTTTGACCCCATTCTCCCTTGCCCTGTGCTCTTGTAAATAGTCCCTCTCCAGCTTTCTTGTAGGCTCCCTTCAGGTATTGAAAGGTCACAATTAGGTCACCCCAAAGTCTTCTCTTTTCCAGGCTGAACAAATCCAGTTCTCTCAGCCTTTCCTCATAGGAGACAACCTCCGTCCCTCTAATCATCTCCATGGCCTCCTCTGGACTCGCTCCAACAGGTCTATATCCTTCCTGTGCTGGGGATCCCAGAGCTGGATGCAGCATGCCAGGTGGGGTCTCAGTCCCCTCTCCTGAGCTGCTGGCCATGCTGCTTTTGATGCAGCCCAGGACAAAGTTGGCTTTCGGGGCTACAAGCACACATTGCCATGTCACATCCAGCCTAATCACTTCCCTGAACCTGCAGGCTACAGCCTTGCTCATACAGGCCAGGGTGGGCTGGTCACCTTTACCACGAGGTCACGCTGCTGACTCACGTTCATTGGGTTCTCCACCAAGTCTGCCCCTACCCAGGAAGTGGCCTCCCAGCCCATAATGCTGGGTGGGGTTATTCCAGCCCACATCCAGGACTGTACATTGGCCTTTGCTGAACATAATCCACCCCCTCAAAACCCAATGATATAAAATAACCACTGCCAGAAAATACATCCTGGGTCTCAATTAAAGTAATTCTCAAATCTGCTGACTAAGTAAGCGCCCCTCACTTTCAAAGCTCAACATAACATACCAAGTTAAATCGTATTTGCAAGATCAGAACTCATCTATTGATTCAAAGGATACTTTAATTTTACAGGTAGTTTTAAAATCTTCTGCTTTCATGATTCTTTAAATCTAAGAAATTATTCTCAAGTAAATATACAAGGCTTCTATTAAAACATTGCTTTTGATTATTCATTTCCCACAGCACTTTGATCTGAGAAATTCTAGAATCAATATTAAATTGCAATCCAATCTTCTCTCAGCAGGAATTAAATGCAGTTTTAGGTACTATCCTGTAAGTTACCATACTATTAAAAATATTTAAAATATATTTAAAATGCTAAAAGATTTAAAATGTTAGTTTAATATTGCATCTATATAAAAGACTTTTTCCCCCTTTTCCACCTTATTGCTGAGCAACAGTCTAAAAGCAAGCATGACTATGCCACCTTGGAAAATAATTCTGTGAATTGCTCTCAACTTGTCCTCTATGGTCTAAGCCAAGCTGAGGCTTAGACCAAGAAATAAGACATAGCTGAACAGTGTTAAAAGTACTACAAGGACTCTTCGCAGCAGCTGCCATTGGGCTGCCTGACTGGTTGGCTGGATTTGGTGTTTCATGACCTCGCACCTTGAATGTACTAGACACACCACTTCTTGCACATAACATACCGAACAAGAGCTGGACCCCCAGCCCACATGTACAGACAGACAGACACAAGAACCTACAGAGCACACACAAACAGGTTATTCTGAGATGTCTTTCTGACGTACTCACCAGGCTAAACCTACTGCATGGACACAGCAAGACCAACACCAGAGTTGGATCTTGGCCTTCATGACCAGCTAAATTCCACGGCCAACTACAACTGTCAGCAAGAGCACTGTGTGTTTCATGAGGCTGACAGACATGGGCAGGAGGACATCAGTGCCGGTAGGTGAGTTTCTGTTCAGTAGGGCAGAGTCACCTGGGCCAGCAACAGGTAGAAGCTGCAGTTTGTTAACTCATGCTTCCCAAAGTGCAGTTCTGCTGTTAACAGTAGCCATGCAAAGGAATGCTCCATAAGCACTTGGAATTAGCTACTGACCCCAGCCTTTCCAGTGAATGCATTAATCAGCGCTGATACCCACAGCTGTAAAGCTAAACTGGTAAAAGAGTGGGCAGTGCCACTGCTGCACCCTGATCCCCTGGAGGATGGGGTCAGCCATGCAAAATCCAAAAAGCAGAAATGCTGCAGACGTATCTCACTGCAAAACCGGTTTGTTTAAGATTATGGGGTAGAGATTTTAGAGCTTGCAACTAAACACAGAACTACAGTTGAAATAAGAGTGCAAGAAGAGAGAACATAACCCTAATTTTTTTAAACATGTTTCTATGCTTCTCAGCAAAAGTGAAGATATTACACTTAGGGAGAAATTTGCTTCCCACAGTTGCTACAATCCCTCCATACAATAGGTACCAAAATGCTTAATTCCATGCTTGTCTGGGCTATGAGAACAGCTGGGGAAAATATTTCTGTCCTAAAGTATAAAGTTTTTCAATCATAAGGTTTTTAGCATGGGATTTCATTAACGGGTTGTTTCTTTACTGACTCTTCTTTTCAAAGCATATGTAATGCTCTTCTGTATACGCTGCCCTATTATTTTCTTAAATCCTCAATTTATGCAGAAAACATGCCATCCAAAAGCCTTTTGTAAAAACAGTCCTCTTGTTCAAGGCTAAGCACATACTCTGCGAAATTACCACAATATATGATTTACCATGGTATCTCCTTGGCTCATGTTGAAAAGAAATTGGAAAAAATTATATCTATCCTGGCATTAAAGAGGTGTGTGAAGAAAACATGGTATCAGAAGTGAGAGTGCTGTGTTTGGAAAGGAGCTGGGACAATCTGAGCGTGTGAATAAGCCATTTCATCTCCCCCTTTTTGATTCCTCAGCACAAATGTGTATATGAGAACCACACTGAGGACAATGATGTTAATATTACTTTGGAAGCAATTTCACACTTTTAGAGTGCACTATAAAAGTCTGCCTCCTTTCTAACAGGACAAGGCTCAAAAGGATACCCTGACTGTTCTACATGCAGCTGAGCCTGTGGGTATGGGATGGCTCTGCAGGTCTGCAGATTTCCAAGTCAAAAGCACAGAGACCATACAGGAGTTCAGTATTTTATTTCTGCCACAGAGGTCAGCAGTTAAGCAGTGATGCTATGCAGTAAGTAATCCAGACACTGGGTTATTAGAGGGGCTGGTGTCACACAGCAAGATATATTGCTGAAATAAAAACGTATTAAATCTTAACAGTTGTCTCATCTGTCATTGGGAGCTACAGCTCTTGAGTACCAAGGAAGAAACGGTTTCAGAAACCTCCAAAAAGACAAGACTTTCCATTCCTCTGCTACAGGATCAAAACAGCAGCGTTTAAATGCTAAGATTTTAATTTCAGCTGAGGCACAAAAAGGTAACTAGTTAGTTAAAGCACAGGCCAATCTTTGCAAGCTTATTAAACTTCAAGAATATAGATTTTGTAAAATACAGCTCTTCATTTTATATAGTGTGTGCTGTTCATTGTAATTTGCATGCAAAAGCCAGGAGAATGTGATTAAAAATACCCATCTAGAGACACAGATGAAAAACTTCAAACATTTTCTGATTCCCTTCTGTTCCACTCATTATTTCAATATCTCACTACAACAAAGGAATAGATAACACTTGTCCTTGACACTAGCCTAAATTATCTTCAGTGTGCAATACAATACCTATTAAATAAGGCTTATTTTAAATCAATGTCAAGGTCTGTTCAAAAGGTAAAACTCTGTGCACCTTTTGCCTTTCGTATAACACTTCCCCTCCCTCCCCCCATAAACTTTTCAGAGGTCTTAAAAACAATGAGATATGGTTGGGTTTTTTTAATTTTACTAACTTCATTATCTAAACTTTAAAAAAACATCAGAGAGAATCATTTACCTCTGTCATTTAAGACAACAATAAAAATATCCTTCATTTTGTGTATAATGACAAAAACAATCAGTACGAGACAACAATTCATGCCTCCCCTTCTTTAAATACAGTACTAAAAAAATCCTAAACTCAAATGACTGCTTGTTTCCTCATGAGTAATATTTTGTATTATTTTAACACATAACAATAGTGAAATAGTGCAACTTAAATTAGTAGGCCTGAGCTTACAAAATTAAGAACAAAAGTCGCAGTCCAAGAGTACAAGGCTGATGGCAAATGATACGTACCAGGAGATCCATGAAGGTTGTTCCATCCAGTGGCAACCCCCAGACACAGCGGATTTGAGTCATCAGAATTATTATGTGAACCTATGCCAGACAAGGAGCTCTGGTTTTAAGCAAAACACACCCATTAGATAACATTTGATAGTCTAGAAAAGGAGAGGATCCTCCTGAACACCTTTAGGTTTTCTGTATCCAAGAGGATTATAGTGATGTCCGTATAAATTTGAAAAAGCTTAGTGCATCCGCATCTGGATGGATATCCATGTACTTCACACTGTAACCTACTAGGACGAGATAGCTCCTCTGTTTCTTTCCCACAAAACACCCAGTGTTTTGTGCAGAAAGGCACCTCATGGATTTTCTCCCCATAAAATCAGTAGAAATCAGATACTGAGATATTTTTGAAACTGGAAGTCAAGTGCATTTGTTTCTGTAATGTGCAGGAGTGACTAGCAAAGCAGACCTCTGATATTACTCTAACGATAGTTTGCACCAATCTCTGATTCTTGACTACTTGTTGCAGAAGCCTCCACCATCTCTTTATACAGAGATGCAGAACTAAAGCATTTTACTCAAATAAACAGGAACATAAATAGGAACTTCTGATGGAATTATACTCCTAAACCATTTAGGAGTATGATGTGAAAGCATCAAAGACTCCAGACTGATTTTTAGAACCGGTTTTGGAAATTAATTTCCTAAGTCCCTGCAGAAACTGGAACCAAAGCACCTACATCACCTGGATAAATCAGAAAAACATTTTTAAAAAACTAAATATTTCAAGGAGACATTACGATTGTAAGCACAATCGTTTCAAGCCACCAAACTTGGGAACACACTATCATTCTTGCTTTTTCCCTTGACTTGCCCCATATCCATAAATGCATTTTTCAACACATAATATAAACGTCACTCAGACTAGGAAAGGAGTCACAAGTATTGCCAAAACCCATCAGCTTCAACTTGTGGACAAGAACTACACTGAAAACCTCAAAACAGATCTCTTCCATCCTTTAGACCCCCTAATCCTTCCCCTCTCCTCTAGGCTGATCTAGCCAATTTCTCCTCTTTTCTCTCCTAGAAAAACTAAGATTATAAGTAGCTGACACCCCACAACAGGGCAACAGCCCTTTCCCTGGTCTACATTATATTTCATAGTGAATTCAAATATTGTTGTAAGGTTATTAAAATCATTCATGATTTTATCTGTGCCAAATCGATCATTACACTGTCAACACTCATCTTTATTATGCAAAAATATGCAGAACTTAACATCTTTTGTTGAGCTGGCAAAACAGTACATTCAGTAGTAACTCTGTTTTTCATTAAATTCTGCACGAGGTTAAAGTGTGTGTAGAATCTGATCACCAAAGCCCACCACTTCGTTTGTGTGACACATCACATAAAACAGGCTGTTTGACTTGTGCAGCAAAAGATTATTTATTTTAAACCTACAGGCAATTAAATTCTTCTGATTAAATTTTAGCTTCCCTAAAATTTTACTATTATAAGATAAGGTTGCAATTTTTAAGGGGAAGATTAAGATCTTTTCCCCTTTTCTCTCTTTTTAAGTGTCCTACACGCACCTAACAATCCTGCTTGATGGAAACTCTTGACAGGCTCCAAGCCTGCCTCCAATGCTGCCTCCTCCCTTCCACTCCTCTCTAGATGTCTTTGAGCAGAAACAGAAGTGAATTCAGTCCAGTTACCTTTGGCAAAAGAACCATTTCTTGGGAAGCTCCAGCCATTTTGAAATAGCTTTTCTGACTGGCTCATTAAATCTTAATTTAATTCTCCTTTCTTTGTATTTCTTCTGCAAGATTCAATCTTTGCAATTGTAAGAATTTTTGGAAAACCTTTCTGGGGTGCAGCTTGTATTTTGGTATCACACAAAGCAGATACATTGCATAAGGCTAAGACAGGTAGCTGGGTAAATTATGCTGTCAAAAGTGATTAACATTTAAAAGGACTAAACAGAGGAAGCAGATAATACCTCCCAGATCTGCTTTTAATTAAAACATCCTAGCAATTAATATTAAAAGGCAAAGACTGAAAATGAGAGACAGCATAGCATCTAAAGAGAATAGTTTTTGTTTTCCATTAGGGGTCACCTTTTCTCATGTGCAAGACCACTTTTAAATTACCTGCCTCACTAGAGACCATTCTCTTATTAAAAGAACTCTGCCCAGACTAAAACAAAAAAAATGCACATTTAATCAGAAACATTTATGCATTCATTACTTTTTCAAATATCCTTGCTTTAAGATAATATTGCCCCTCACTGAAAGCAAACCTTATTTCAGTCTCTATGCCTAACTGTTGTATCCCAAACGATTTCTCTACTTTCCAACATAATTACCAAACATTATATCATCTATGCTAAAACAGTAAAAGGGTATCAACTTTGAACCCCACAGGCAGGTAAAATGAACAGCACACACCAGCAAAGTCTAACATGTGCAGCCTTTGCACATAAATCAAACCACGTTCCGCATTCTGACAGCTCCATCTAGCCACAGCCACACAAAAGTAACCTTATCCCTGGCACAGTGAATTCATTTACATTCAGTACATACCAGTAATTGCAAAAACTCTTGTGGTCAAAAGTGTTCTTTCCAAAATGACTATACTATTATTTAACAATTAGATTAACACTTTCACGATCGTATCTGTGCTTCAGGTTACTTGGCTTTCACAGAAACGCAGGATGAGAAAAGTCGTGTTTTTAAAGGCCCCAAAATTAGAGCATCTGGATAATGTCAGGAACAGATGCTGAGATCAGAACTTGGCAGGAATTCCTGAGATGGGAACCTCAAACGACTAGGGGAGAACACAGAGCAAAATGGGATATAACACAAAAATGCAAAGCATACTGTGACAGAGTGTGAGAGAGGCAACGCGCAGGCCATGCACGCCTGATGGAGCAGATGAGCAAGAAAAATAGCAGAATAGTTGGCTGCCAGAAGTGGGAGAAGGGAAGGGAAGTCTCCTTGCCATGAAGCTCCAACACCACCAACGTACAAATCTGCAGTTCATGGACCATCCTCTTCCTCCCCCCTAGGGCAGCACAGGCGGGCAGTGGGATGCTGCTGGTGACTGTCCCAGCTATGCTCCAGTGCTACAGATTGCCCAGTGGGTGAGGAGGGTGGAGAGCTAAAAATAGGTAAATTTTTTTTCCATTTTCTTCCTTTTCTGTTCATCACCAACAGCTCTAATAATCTAATAAACCTGTATATACTGGGGCATGGCATGCACTAGTAGAAGAACATACATCTCTGGAAAACTAACTAGCTAACTAGCTTAGATACCCTGCTCTGTGTCTGCATGTGTGGATATACAATCTCAAAATACTAAAATGATTTGGGGACATGAGCTGTCATTTCCTTACATGTTCTTATTTTCTACAATGCCAACCACTGCTGACCTGACTGGTCTAAAGACCAGGCAGGCTCCTTAAAAGTGACCCGTTTCCGACATACAGAATGGCTGTAACATCTTCCTCAGAAATCACTATGGGGTACTGAAATCCACTTTCATTAGACCTGACTTCGGGCACACAGGTTAAAAAGCTGATACTGTACAATGTTAACAGAGGATCAGGCAATGCACCTCCTTATCACATTATCAAATCCCTTATAAGAAGTGGCAAATGGCTGAAAAGGAAGTTTTTTAGTGTTTTTGAGTTGTAGCTAATACAATTTACAGATCACTGATAATGCATTTTGTCCTTAAGCTGATATAAATTAAAATTTCAAATTATGTTAGTTTACCAAGAGTATTTGAGCTATGCTAAGTCCCTTAAAAATCCAAGTGATAAATCCTCGAGTTTCAAATATGTAATAGTTCCATGTTACACTTAATTCCAAAATAATTAATGCTGAAGAAAATGAGATTAGTCCTCAGAGGTGGACTTGTGTGACTGCCTGAAAATGCAAACAAATGTAAATCTGTCACACCGCTGTGCTGGTACCAAGACATGCAGAGGCATTTGCCCTAGGTAACATGCAAAGCTCAATCCAAACTGTAATTTTAAATTCTCTTAGAAATCACACAGGGAAAAAATGCAGTTCCCACGACACGCCAGAGCAAATGGTCCTTCAGCCCGGCAGCAAGTAAAGAGAAACCAAAAGGCAGAGAGCAGAGGGGCATTCCCCAGGCCAGTCCACCCACAAACACTGCCAACCACAGCTGTCTTTCAACACTAATTTCAATAACAAAAAAAAGAAAAAAAAATCACATGCAGAGAAGGGAAAGAGAGCTTAAAAAGTCAATTTGTTTCTGTTCATTGTTCATCTCTTGTCTTGCATAAAGAAAGCTGAGTATAAAAGTTTATTTTGGGTCTGTTACCAGCTATACTTCTTCAGTTCTAATTTAGCAAATTGTGTACTGAAAATGGCCAGGAGGATCCAATCAAGGTTTTTGTATGTGAAGTATCCTCTGAGAAAACAACTGAGCACCATCACTTTGGTTTTCCAATAAACCCTCCCACAAGTGAACTTTACCTCCACTTGCAGCTATTTATGTGTTGGTTCCACTCCACTCCCCATGCCAAAAACTCAAGACTGAGTAAAGGGACTTTCTTGAGTATCCCAATGCCTGCAGTCAGGGACCTACTGGTGGTGAACCTACTCATATCTTGGAGAAGAAACTGCGGCCCTGGTGTGAATCACAGCAGAGCCAAAGCACCAGGTGTTCAAGAGGCAAACTGTTTTTAAGAACTCAATTCAGTGTTTTGCATTGCTCTTTGGAGCAAGAACACAATGCATGTCCTGGCGCAATGCACCTCGATGCAACACAGGCTCCCTGCTTCCCAGAACAGGTCCTGGGATCACGGCACATGCACAGCCCAGAGGGACATGTATGGTTTGTATAAGGAGGAGGTTGGATGGCTCACCAAGCCCCTGGGCTTGGAACACTCATCAAGCCCCTCCAAAACAAAGCAAAAAAACTTCCAAGACTTGTGAGCAAAAGCAATAAACAGTTCAATAAAGGCTACTCCAAATATTGCATTGGAAGTACATTGGAATCTAATTTACACTTTGCTGATCCAAAGTACTTTTCCATTCACCTTCCAGCAAATATTTCCTTGAGAAAGCCCTGAATTTGAGTTTTTATGTTCAGATACAATTCCAACACTCTTTTAGAACACTTTAAAATTCTGTAAGATAAAATTATACTGAGAGAGACAAAATAATTACAGATATTTAACAGCACGCTTGCCTTTTCACCATGTTCACTTTGATCCTAGAAATCAAGCAATGCAGAATAATAAAAAAACTCCAAATATTACCAAAAAAAAAAACAAAACAAACAAACAAAAAACAAAACGACAAAAACCAAACCAAAACAAACAAAAAAACCCCACTGCCTACAGGACTATTGGAATCCATTAAAAAATATTTTTACCAGATTTGCCAAGACCACTGAATGAAAAAAAAAAAAAATCTTGAAATAAATACAGAAGTAAAACACTTCAGTATTAAATTCCCATTTACTTTTTAATTCAAAAAGTTAAGATGGAAAAAAAAAATATTCACCTAAAGTACTCTAGCTGTGATTAATTCTCATCAGAAACACAAAATCAACCCAATTTTTTTACTTTATAACATCAAACTAGGTAAGGGTTGTTTTCTTTTAACTGGTTCACAGCAAGTCCAGTATATCTTACATGCAAGTCTGTCAGACAGAAACAGCTCAAACAGAGCTGACTGAGACCACAGTTTGCTAAATTCCTCCTGCACGATTTCCTTGCAGAGCAGTCAGACAAGGAAACAGCACAAGTTTCAGTGCTGGCAAAAGGCATTGTTGGTGAAACTTGCTGCTTCCTCTTTCCTCTAATCCCTAAATGACTCACTGGAAAGCTTGGATCATCTCCCATTTTCTGCCCCCTTTAGTAGTAAAATGACGTAAGACCAACGACCAACTTTGAGATGAAAAATTTCAGATCAACAGTCTGTACCATCTGTCTGCATCATCTGTCTGCTCTGCTCCTCAAAACATGGGAATCGGTTGGTTAAAAATCCAGAACTTCCACTCCCTCCACCATAACCACTGAAGCTGAGCATGAGTCACCTCTCCCGGAGAAGGGCTATGCAACATGTGTACAGCACAGAGCCTACCAGGTAACTTTTGGGCTGACAAAATACGTTTGCAAACTGGCCACAGCTGCTGGCTTCGGCTTCCTGACCACACAGGAGCCTCCTACCTGCCCAGGGAAGGGCAGGAGACTCATAAGATTCTACTGTGTATTAATTTGTTCCGTGATTCCAGAAGAACATGCTCACTTCAAAACCAACAGAAGGAGAGATGGCCAATATCAGCACCTGCAGAGGCACCGCAGGAGGACAAAGAGAGAAGGGCTACCTGTACCACATATGACCAAAGGCTACTGTTGGTAGTGGAGCTCCTGCTCATACCTCTTTGTCAAGGTCTAATTCATCAAATAAGAAAACAGAGACTATGCATAAAATTTTACGTTCTCTGTTAAGTAATTTACCTGCAATAGGCACCCATACTGGTGGTTATAGACTAAAAGATGCTTTGAAGATATGAGTTGTAACTATATTCAGGCTATACTGCTTCACTAAGACACGCCAGTCACCCCTGCCAGAACCCAGTTATCAATGCCAGCAATGTATTCTGTAAGATGTTTTTCTGATAACCCAAAGTCTCGGATTTTGTGTGGCTGTTACAAAAACAGCAAGGAGCACCAAGTACTACATTGCTTGCCACCTATTCAGCAGCCAGACACACTTTAACCTGTGCACCAAACAGTCTTCTACACACTTGGCTCGTTCTGTTCAGATCCTGTCTTGCAGAAGACAACTTTGCAAGTTGACCTAAAGATTAAGCCGTTAAAAAAAAATACTTCAGTAATATTTTTTTTTCCTGGAGAAGCATTGTATAATTTCAGACATCAATCTCAGATTCTTATTCTGAAAGCTGGCCTCTGCATACCAGTAGGGAATTAAGCATGCCCCATACAGAATGGCTTTCTGGAGGGTGCAGCTCATGTATTCTCATGTCTTCCACCAGTGGCATAGACATGAGGATACAGTTTAACTTTAGCACAAATCTGATGCTTTTAGTTAGGCAACACTATACCCATCTGTGTTACTTAGCTGCAGAGATATTTCAGAAATGGAGAGGAGCAAATAAATTTTTTTTTAAAAAAAGAACATTGTAAAATTCAATTTAAGAGCTGTACTTCCAATTATTAAATTATCAGATGTTAACAAATATGAGAACTGCCATCAAATATCATTTACACCATATAAGGAATATAAATCTACAGAACATATGTTCAAAGAAGAACAATCATAGCAGCATTACATGCTGTGCATCATCTTTACCACGTGGCTTCAATCAAGGATCAATTGACTAAAAGGTTACAAAAATGTAATTTTTGAGACCAACATGGCTGTTAATAGTGTCCACTGGTTTCTTTCCAGACCAAGCCTGATCTGAAAGCAAGAAACAAAAGGTTTTGAAGTGTTCGTAACACTATGCCGTCTATGATTCAATCTCTATTTTGTAGCAGGAATTCAAACTGCATCAAAATGACATGATAGGTCATTTTCACATTCTTGACTCAGCAAACTAATAAGAGCTGACTGTGCTCAAGTAAAAAATGAATTGGTTAGAGACAACAATTCGGATGGTCAGATTCTTGTATACATGAAGAGATCTGAGATTATTTTGACAAGTGTCCAGTTGAATCAGTCAGTATCAGGTAATCAGTCAAGTCTTTATTAGTACCACACAAAAGACTTTGTCGAAAGCTACAGCATCATTTTAATTAAAACACTGGAATCAAGTTTGGAACAATTCCTGTTAAAGGTACTCATAATCCCCAAAACCATCTACATGACATATGCAGCCATAATCAGTGATTGCCTGCGGGTCCTGGTGTGACCCACAGCAGCACTAACCCTCAGGAATGACATGCAGTCTAGACAAAAGCTGAAAATATGGGGCTGCCTGTCCCAGTTTCCCTGAAATTGTCCCTAAGCAGAGAATAAAGTGATGATTTGATTTTTAGTCACTGAGCCCCATGCAACTCTTGGCTGAAACTGCCCCTCACAGGCATTTACAAGGAACACAGCCCAATTTTTCACTGCAGGTCATTTTAGACACAACCTAGTAATGCAACCAAGTATAACTCTGCCTTCCTCAGTGAATAACCCCACTTGATATTCCCGTTATGCTCTGACAATAAACCAGCAAAGAATTTCTTATCTTAACTAGGGCAGAGCTGCCATCACAGCAGCTTTGGGAGACATAAGGGACTGCAAAAGCAGGTGTCTCTTTAGATTTAGGATTCCAGATCTGTCTGTCCATTATTAATGATCCATCTACTGTGTTCTTGTGAAAAATGAATCTTTTTAAGCACTTAGAAATCCCACGCACAGGCTATTTTTTGTTAAAGACTTAGAGTATCAGATTAATTAGGTGACCAAGGTGAACAGGTTCAGGCAGCTGGGAGTGACAAAGCAGCAAAGCTATATATATGGGCAGCAATTCCTTTCCTCATACCTTTGCCACTAGCCAAGACCTCAGAAACATATTCTGACTTTCTGCAACTGAACAGCAAGCAAATGAAATTCCAATTAGAGTAGGTAAACACAGACTGCACTCCCCATGTGCCACAACCCAGAGAGCACTGGGAAAGACACATCTGCTTTATTGTTACAGTGCTGTGCCCGGGATGGAGATGCAGCCACACCCCTTGAAACACAGTCAGTTTTTCTACACCGGATATGTCAGAAAGTACATTTCCCTGCTAAAGGCCATACTTCACTGTAGACTTTTCCTTACTTCAAGTCTCCTATAACATGGATGGAAAAAGGTTCAAACCTCTCGAAGTACAGGAAACAGGGAAGCATCTCAAGTGATGGCATCTCCAGAACAAATGGGTGTCTGCATTCACAGAGACACGGCTGTGTTTGGTTTGGCTTGTTTTACAGAATCCCTAAGGAACTACCAGTGTCCATCTAAACAATAACTTGCAATATATTGCTGAAAATATATATATATAGCCTTTATTTTCCCTAAAATCAACTTAAAAGGCCCTCATTCTTTTCATATTATTTTAGAGAGTCAATGTATTTTCTTCACACTGGAAAAAAATGAACACATTATCTGTCCATCTCACAGGGCCCCTGACAGCCAAATAAAACATGGTTATTACTGTCAGAACTCAAATGAAATATTCTGAACATGGCAAGAAGTTATTAGCCTTATGTTCAGAAGACAAGCTAGAAATGGCAATGGGAAGGAAAAATATTTCCCCTACTTTTAAGGCTTTTGTGGAAAAAATTATGTTATCTTCTTTTGCTTGTTGAAATAGGTTTGAGTTGGATTTCCTTTTCCTGTGTTGAAATATCTTAATTATTCCATTAAGGAGATGCAGGATATGAATTTTTATTAATCAAAATAGTGATAAATGAGTAATTATTTTTATTACAAAAATTGTAATATTACTTTAATATCTTAAATTATACACACTAAATCAACCAGGCAATGTCATTTCAGTGCAGAATAAATTCACAGCAAGTAAGATTCATGATATAACAGATAAACCCAGAAGCACTAAATAAAAGCAGTCACCTTTCAAATCTCTCCTGCTGCACTTAAAAAAAAAAGCCAACAACAAAACGCCATGGCTGAAATGTTCCATGTAGAAAGACTGCCTACTTTAACTGGGCTCACCGATAACCAGACAGCACAACCTACTCCACACAGTAACTGAAAAACACAGGATGCTGGAGCAACAGTGAAGAAAAGGGAGATACTCACTCAACTGGTGGCAAAAACTGGAAAGTGAAGATCAGTGTGATCTCATCTCTCCCAGAACACCAGTGGGAGAAGAACTGCACTGAAAATTGTACTTATTACAACTTCAGAGATGGAGAGCATTCAGTATGGTATGGGGCCAGCCTCAGTGTAACTGGATCCCAGGGCCTGAGGGCTGCAGCCACCAGCTGCCAAAGTGACAGCTGTCTCCAGCGGGTTCCTCTGAGCATCCTTACTGCCTAGAGTCATCCAGAGGGATCAATACCGATCATGAAATCACATCCCTAGATAGCATGCACATAAAACTGGCATTAAAACAAATTAACTATGTAATAGCATTCAGCAGCAGGCCATTTTGACACTGGAGAAGGTAAGTCCACAGATACCTTCTATGTATACTAAAGATAAATCCACGTGGAAAAGCAATTCTCAAATGTTTCTAGAAAATCAGGCATTTACTACATAAATTAACAATAAACAAACAAACAAATAAGCACATGAACACATTACCCCTGCAAAAACCAGACAGACAGACACCTACCAAACACACAGATGTCCTGGATCTGACCATCCCAGTATTTTTCCTCTAACAATCTTCCATAGCAAATGACAAAAGAACAGGACAAAAATATTTCCTATCTCCATTCTCTAGTGATTTGCAGCTCAAGGACATCCTAAGCCATACACATGATCTTTGTGTTTAGACTCTTTAGCCAAAATTAAACATACATTTATAATACAGGTATTTTATATAAATATTTTGAAGGATTAGATCTAGCGTTATCTAAATCCGGACTCTTGGATATAGTGCTATTTACACCACTTGTTCAGACCTGATTAAATCTGTTCTTTTCAAGCCCTGCATTTCAAACCAAAACTTCAAAATTATAAACATAGCAAGTTTTTCTCTATTTTTTCTACAACAGTTTGTATCAAGTTGATCAGTACAAACCTCAAAATATGTTCCAAACGAGCCTGGACATCCAGCATATGTGATATCCTTGGGAATAAGCAAGGATACCTTTTTAACCAAGGACCCTATTTAGTTCAAAAGACTCCACTGTGTTTTAAAATTGAAAAACTATTTACTCCTACCAATAAAGCAATTTTTTGCATTGCTTCCTTTTCTGTGTCATAGAAACTCTGAAAGGACCCTGGATAATGGTTTCTGACAGTGAGTATCATCACCCAGGTGCAACTGTCATTTGAAGGGTCACCTTAAAAGTTCACAGTATTTTATTACAGTCAGTTCCCACTCTGTAACAGTGCAAGAGGATTAATATTCAACCTCATTCTCTCACAATGCAGGCCAATCACACAGGTTTCTTTCAGAGCTCTGCTTTCTTCCAGGGGCAAGTCACTTACAACGTGTACATCTCACTCCTCCTGGAAGTCTCTCTTGGCCTCTCTGCAAAGTCTCAGTGCACGGTGTAAACACTGACAAAAGTAATAAAGAGCTGCTCTGCACTTTGGTGGGTTTCTCTGCACTTCAAGGCACGTTTGGGGGAAGGGAGGCACCTCCTTCTGCGAAAATTTAAGTTTTGCAGTCACAAAACGGTAGCATCATCAAGCATGTTCTCCTGATCCGCAAAGTGATAGTTTTTTAGCCCTTAACTGTTTGGAGTAAAAATAAAGCAGCAGGAGCACAACACTGTTATGTTTTGTTTTCTAAGTGATTCTGTTTTTCATTATGTTAAATCATATTATAGTTTATGTTCCTTTCTGAAAAAGAAAAAAAATAAAAAAGGCAAAAAAAAAAAGCACAACTAAATAAGATTTTAAAACCTTTTAAATATATCAAAGTAATTTGCAAATAAGGTTTACCTGTTCGCTTTCCATTACACAATTGGGAGTCTTTCGCTAAAAGTCAGACGTTCTGTTACTGTAATTGCATCATGCCTTTCAAACCAGGTACTTCATCACACATACTACAATTCATGTTTTTATGGGTCTACATTGCCACAAAAGGGAGGAGGAGGAATAGGAGTCAAATAAGAATTCCAAACCCCAAAGTTATGGCTTTATGGAGATTTTAAGTGAAAAACGTACAAGGAAAGTACTCTAAAAGTAACCAAAGGCATTGGGGGAAGGGAGGGGGGGGATGACAAAATTCAAGGGTAGACCTTGAATTAGCTTTTCTGGACAGTTTTTTCAGAGTGAGACAAAATATCACCATTTGATCCATGGAGTTTGATTTTTTTCTTTTCTCAAAAATTAACACTTTCTGCTGAAGAGCGTTTGTGACTATTAAGTTTTTATTACAGTATCTGTTAATATTCTTTTTCTTTTTGTATGATCTCCAATATTCTGCATCTAAATTTAAAAAAAAAAATGAAGTATTTGTACAATAGTAATTTCCATGGTCCTTGGCAAAGGCCATTACATCTGAAAGCCATCTTGGATAAGAAACTAGGGTTTATAATATTTCATTTTATGAAATGCAAGCATACTATCTAAACAGCATCTTGCAAACTATTCAAAACTGAGTTTTCTAAGCAATCTAACCATTGATATAATTAATTTTGCTGTAAATCTCTCTCAGGGACTTTAATGAACCAAGTCAGGAAAATCCAAATTAAATTAAAGAAACATACACTGGATCTCAGAAGCTCGTAAGTAATGATGTTAACAGTATTTCCCCAATACTACCTAGAAATTACATATTTATAATAATTTTTAAAAATGCAGTTTGCTCTTGAGGAAACATAGATGTTACTCAAGGATTCCTAGAAATACTTCTGCAAATTTAAGGTTATTCTAGGACAGTAAGACACGATGGGTTTGCTTCTACATAATGCACCTCCCTCTCCTACTGTTCAGAAATCAGCACACAACATAGTGTTGGGTCCTAAAGTTCTAGAGGGAGAAAATGAGGACATTTATTTCCAGCCCTCCTTGTATCTCCAGATGAAGTCATATGCTTCTCGCATGGGACTGGCATGCTCATGGCTATGCCGCCTCCTCCACTGCAGGTGTCTTGGAGAAAGAGAGAGGGACAGCTTAAGAGGCCGGAGAAGCAACATCCAGCCCAAAGAAAGTGGCAAATACAAACAGTGCCACAGCATGAAAGCACCCTGAAGGAAAACGGATGAAAAGGTAGAACTGCGTGCAAAGACAGCAAAATCTATTTTTACAACTGTTTACAGTTCCTGTTTTTTCCCCCAAACCTTGCATATGAAAAGCAGAAAAAGCAAGAGAAGTAAAGTATTACTCGCCCAGTCTATAATCAGGGTGACCTCACATATACAAATGTACAATTAATAAACTGAATTGCTTCAAATCTATCTTGTATGTACAAAGAATGCTCATTCCACTCAGTCTCCACACATCCAAGAACAGAACTATAAAACTATACCATGTTTCAAAAGACAGGCCAAAGAAAGCAACATTAACAATTTGATAATTCTATTTTAGCAGAGCAGAATGAGAGATGGCACTTACATGCTCTAACCTAAGAAAATGCCCTCCTTTGTCCCTCCCACCAGAAGAATATTATGCTTGAAAGTAGATCTAATTAAAACAGCAGGGGATGAAGTCTGTATCAAAGACTAGCCTCTGTGTAGATGGTGATCCCTACATACCACCAGGCTGCACCTACAGCTGAGTGGAGGTGCCAGTACCTGGCAGCTTCCCACTCCTGCCCTCAGGACAGGGAGGTGACTAATGGACTCTGCCTAATGGTAAAACAAATGAATCAGCACCAGTAAGTTCCTCATCTGAAACACTAGAGATAGTTTGGTTTCAAAAAGGTCTTCAGGCTTCAGAAAGCTCTGCAAGGAATGATGCCATTAACATTTCTCAGAAGCCTTCAGCCCTTTGGCAGGCCAGCAGGAAGACGGCCCTATGTGTCCTTCCCAGCTGGCTCTATTTGCAAGACCACTTTGGAGACACTGGCTAGAGGGGTTTGGACTGGAGCACACACTGTGCCAGCCTACACAGCTCTCACAGGCACCCCGAGGCTGCAGAAGAAGTGGGAGCGTGTGGTCACCCAGCAGCAAACAAAGACACTTGAGCTACTTCAGAGCAAGAACGGCAGCGCACTGACAATGAGAAACATGATTCAGGAGGAAGGAACCGATGGCACTGTACACAACTTGCAGCAACACCTCCTTTCTGCAGCACCCAGGATGAGGGGATTCAAAAGGCAGGTGGAATAGGAGGCCCTCGGGGCAAGGATCTCCTTCACCAGTGACCTGGAGGACACAACCATGTACAATGCCCAGTGAGGAAGCAAAGACTGTCTGAGCTGACAGCTTGGTTTTCTGAGCAACACATCTTCTACAAACTCCTTTCTTTCTGAAATGTTAAGGAAGATTTTCTGCAAAAAGACAGACAAGTGGCATTAGTCAGAGCTAAATACTGTCTACTCACTCCTTCAGGAAATACCTAACCTGTGCAGAGGGTTAAATAGATGCAAAACTAACTATGAAAGTCCACATATCAAGCAGTTTTGAAAACTTGAACTGAAAAGGACCCTTGAAATGTTAAAAAATGGAGGCTCAGTAGTAAATTAATCCTGCTAGCTTTGCTGGAAGTGTAAAATAGTCTCCATAAAAACAACAGTCACACTGAAAGCCATGTAGCAAGTGGAAATCTATTTCTGTTTAGGGCAAACACCACTACAGGTAGGCACAGAAAGGCCTCAATAGTTCTCTTACATCCTCAGGATGAGATATTCAACACAGGTGGAGCAATGTAAGGGTAAAATCTTAACAGTAATCTATTTCTGCCCTGCAATTCCCCAAAATCATTCCCTACCCACTAAGGTACTAGCCTGGAAACAAACATTGTATTCTCTTTCTTTCCTGTCTCTTTGTACTGGCACAAGAGACACGGATGTGGCAGACAATGAACTTCAAAGGTTTCAAAACTCTGCTTGTCACGACTCATCTTCCAGGTATGGTGAATGAGCACAGGTCTTCAACTTCACCATCCCCCAACACTTCTTTAGTATTTTTCCTCCATGAGTCTTACTCCCTGCAATCTACTTATTTCCAACCCCGTAAGTAGCAACATGTACCTTGTTGCAGATTTTGTCCATGCCAGTAGATGATGTGACAACGAGCAGGAGTGATGACCAAACAAAAAACATTCATTCTCTTTTTCTTTCCCCCCCCCAAATTTCTGTGATCCTGAAGAAGTACTTGTTGCATATATCCTTAGAGTAAAATGTTAATGTAGTTTCCATCACACACACAAGCCAGTATATGAGGTTGCTTCTTTATTACAGAAAACTCTTTGAAATGAGAGAGATAGGACAGAAGAGGGTAAAATTAAAAAAATTAAAAGGTGACTATAATTTACAACAAAGGCTGCTCAATTTGTCGCAAATAACTCTTCAGATAAGCAAAAAAATATACTGAGAACAGACCCACTGTGTATTTCGTATCCTAGAATCTCTTAATTTGGAGCATGAAATTTCTGTCCTCCCTCTCCCCAACAGAACAATTTGGTATTTCAATCCTAAAGTAATAAAACATACAAACGGCTTCATTTACTTGGAGAAAACTGATGAGCCTTCATCTACAGTCAAGCTCTTTATTGCTTCGATTTGACACAGGAGTCCACTTAAAGCTCAACAGGAGTTTCTGAATGGCTCTTTGTGTGACACGCTGGCTCTAGAAAAATCATTGGCTTTTGGTTTCATTTTACTGTATCCACTTTACAGATGAAGTTAGCAACAATCTAAGCTGCCATCCTGTTCCAGAACAAACATGTTTAAAGGTAAGAAATAAACAGGAGCATCTATATGTGTAGAGAAGCCTCCCCGCATTTTCTAAAAAGGAAATGTTAAAAGAAATTCAGCTACTTGTAAATTTCTAAAAGCAAATGGGTTTTCTTCTGTTGTTTCACCATCTTCCACTGAATTGGACATTTTAACTCAGTCCACTTTTTTATCTCAGATAATTTATTTTTTTTTACTTTTAAAAGTTTAAGACTACTAAAAACCAAGGAACTTCTTCAAATCCACTAGCTGTTCTAGGCATCCAGCTCGCTAGGTAGGCAAATTGTCTTTTGCAGATCTGCAAAGAAAACAATCAAAACTGTCTCGTTACAGATAAACAGTCAGGAACCTCAAGAAAAATACTGAAAGAGTTTTCATTATTGCACTGCAAGCAAGCCAAGTGGAAATCCTGTTGATGCAGAGTAGTCAAACAGTCTGCAAACATCCATCCTTCCTAGATGAATGATTTCAACTGTCAGGTAAACACAGGGCCAATGGCAAGAATAAAAAGTCTGAAAACAGAAATCTGATGTATTGATTGTAATACACAAAGATAGCAACGTTTCTGTGAGTGATGACTTTCATAAGTTATTAATACACCTTGTCTCCCCTGTTTATTGCTCCCTCTCCCTGGAAATAATATGTCCAGTCATTTTGTTAAAAAGAAACTGTCTCGTTTCACAATTCACAGATACTCTTGTACCTGTTGAAATGTTATTTGTCAATTGCTAACACCACTACCCATCACTGACTCTGGTATTACTAGGCATTTTTTAATATGGTAAAAAGCAACTATTTTTTCATCTTAATATATGGGCTAGATTAAAATACAAAAGAGGTATACATAAATACATATTTCAGTTAAAGAACAGATTTTAATCTCAGTGTAGTGATTTAATAACAGAAAATTGCCACAAAATCCAGGGAGAAAGCAGTATATTATACAAAATGCGAAAGAAAGTGGACGAATGCAACATAACCATGAAATGTTTGAATGTCCAAAGGAAAAAAATACTTTTTATTCAAGGACTGTTGCCCTGAATTTAGATGTGATTTGACACATTGAACTCTGTGTGTCTCTAAAAGAACAAAACTGGAAATAACCACATCCCACTCGATACACTTGAATGAGACTTATTAAATTGACTGATGTTTGCTTCAGGCCATAAACAGAAATACAGTATTCATCAAAGCTCACCAAATTAAACTTTTCTCCCACTTGCTTACCTCTGCCCAACTGATTTCCCCTAAAAGTAAATTGATTTTGCACTGAGAAACACAGGAGTTGATAGAAAGGCTTGCTGACAAACCAAAGAAACCAGGAAAAGTCACTTTATAGCATGGGCATATGCAACTCATGTAAATTTATAGGAACAAGGTTTATAGAGAAAGGTAAACTACTTAATAGGCTAACACATTCTTAGAAAAGACAGGCTTCTGGACACATCAATCCTTCCCTCACCAGTCTTCCACCAACGTAAATGTGCATTTTATTTTTAATGAGTTGCATAAATATTAGACCTTTGGAAGTGATATATTAGCATGGGGTCTATCAATCTGTTCGTCCTCCTTCAACAAAACAACTACAATGTCTCTTGCAACTACTGGATTACCCAGTGCTCCCTCATTTTGAGTTCCTACAGGGATGACACCTGCAGCAGCAAACATGCTGCACATCCACAAACCGTCAGGATCACAAACCAGTGCCTGTGCTGCGAAGTACGATGGGGAGAACCAAATTGTCTTCAAGCTCACCACTTAACAGCAGTGACAGGCTGCAATAGGTGGGCAGGTGGCTTCAGCACCATGACAGGAGGGTTAATGGTCCAGACACCTTCCAATATTGGTGCAAATCATGGCTTCCAGAAGTCAATAATGTCTGGAGGCCTTACGTGAGTGATAGCTTCAGTTACCCACACAAAAGGTTTTTCTCTCACGTTTGGAGGTCTGTTGTTCTACATTTAAGGAAAACATGTAAATACGGCAGTTTCAAAGCAAGATTTAAAATGTTCAAATCCTTGGCAGAAGCCAACTGTCTTTGCATGTACAATATTCTGGTTACTGCCTGACTGCTCTTAATGGACCAAGTTGTAAAAGGAATAATGCAGCAACAGAAACCCCACAGGTTCATGTTGTATTTCAGTTTAGTATGGCAGGGAGAAGGACAGGATTGCTGCTCATTATATGGTACCAACACAGAATCACTGTGAAAGAAAATGGCCCAACAAAGAATGATACAGTCTCCCAGAATACCTAACAAACACTTTTTACCACAACAATATGTCTCCTACACCACCCAACAGAAGAACTGCACTCTAATTTAAACTGTTATTCTATACTTTAATAGACTTTCTTGCTCATCCACCAAAAAAATGCAGATAAACAATTAAAAAACATTGCTCCCAGAACAGCAATACGATTTGACCTTGCTTACTTAGTGAAACTAAAAGTACACACATGAACAACAAAAAAGCACTTGTGAAGTAAATGTCGCTAGTAGAAAAACACAACAGATGCAGATACCATTTAGAAATGTTCACATATGATCCACAATGGGATTTTCTATATTAGATTTAAGTACAGTTTTATACCAATTCTGCTGAGAAGTATGATTGGTAATAGCAGTCATTTTTTCAGTTTGCTCATATTTCAAAATGTTCTGCTAAAAATCACAGCTCCTCAGTTTATCTTTACGGTTGACTGGGGCTGACAAATTCAGGAGTGGTTATGTATCATTAATACCACAATAAAAGGAAGTGCATTAGTGTGTATAATTATTGAAAATGTTATTATTAAACCAATGGTTCTTTGGTTTCTCTACAAAGAAAAAAAATATGCTGAGAGCTGTAAAACAAAGGTTGAAATCTACTGCTACTAAACAACACATACACCACGAGTGCAGGGACAATGGAAAGCATCCAGAACCATCACATCTATAGGAAAGGAGTGTGCAATTATCCTTAGTCTATGCAAGATGACAAAACATAATTCACATTCTGCTTCCCAAGATACAGCTTGTAGCAACGCACTGTTCAAGAGACCTTCAAAAGATCTTTAGAGTGTAGGTTAAGAAGTCAAAATTGAAGGCAACAAGAAGAGCCAAACATGATGTGGTCCACAGCCCCATCACTGCTCAGAGGGTTTGCCTACCAGCCAGTTAAAGCTGGCAAACAGTGACTTGAGGGACACTCAAGAAAAAAATTAGCGTAGAATATGCTACATGTAGAGCATTAAATATCATACTTTGACTCACTTTTCCATTATAATTCTCCCTTGGCTATTTACTGGACCCTGATAATTACCCTGAATGAAAATTGAAATAAAAAGCCTTGAATTACTCCATTTCTGATATCACTTCTATGTAAAACATGCACAATATTCTTTTTTTATTTTAAGGTGCCAAAAAGGAAAAAATAAGACTTGGATGACATACTTCCAACATTTTACTAGGTAAATTCAATCCTAGTGCCAGATTTACTCTTTTAGTCAAAAATTGAAGGAAAACAAGTATCAAACACTGGCATACATTCAGGGAAAATGTTATAGCGAATTTATGAAAAATAAGATTTTAATTTCCCCATCAATAAATTCCATTCTCTGTTCTCTGTCAATAACATATAAAAGTCAAAAGAATGTAACATCTTTGATAGCAAGACTTTGAACTTTTGTGTGTAGCATAAGCTTCCTCCTGTGCTTCTGCAGGTTCTCAAGTATTTGGCTTCCTCCCGTAAGGCATCTCTCAGAGTTCATGCGAAGTCCACCTTCTCTAATAATAAAGCCAGTACTTGGAAATCTGCAGCAATACATTTTGGCATGAGCACATGATTAGCTACATGTTTGCACACTGCTGTATTATGACCTTTTCAATACTATAGTGATCAAGCACTTCTTTAAATCCTTGGACTTGACATACATGTGCATGCTGATCATCTCATAAAAACATGCTAAGATAGCACCCTATTTTCTTCTATCACATATTCTATTCTCTCCATAGAAAAATTTCAGACATTTGGCAAAACCACAGAAGCACTGAAATGCTCAAGAAAAAAAATGTCTAAAACAAAGTGCTTTCAGCTCCAGCCCTGGACCACCTGGTGATCTGTGAGCCACTCCTAAGCATGTCCACAAAAAAGGGAATTATGAAAATCAAACAGTGTTAATGTGCCAGGAAGTCTGCATTTTTACTAGCACATTGCAAAGGTCTCTGCAAATCAAGGGAAGTGGAAAAAATATTCTAAGACCATGAAAAAAAGTGCTTGTATAGAACGGTCTTGCAACTTTGCATTTGCATTACCACTTTTCAAAAAGAAAGAAAAAAAAGTTACCTAGTCTTCTACTTCCAATGAATACCATAACATGGCACATCCTGGCAGAACCCATTGCCACTCAGCTTAGAAATGAAGATATCACAAACACAATTATGTTTGCTCCTCCATAACTGGGACTGCTGTCCCACCACTGCAACTCCACCCCAGTGCTAACGGGACACAGACATGAATTGCTATGGACGGAAGTCTAGGGTAGAGACTGTGAAGCTACCATGATATCTGTTTCATCTACCTACTGTCTTAGATAAGCTATAATACAAAATTATTTGATAGTATGTTTGCATCTCCACACAAATGTCCAAATTATATTACTTAGCATTCCAAGGCAACCCAGTGTTTCATGATGGAATACAGTGCCTGTAACAGGCTATTAAGAGACTAAAAGCCCGTGCAAGTGACTCCAGAAATCTGTAAAACAGAACAGAAACCTCTATTCCTCAATTCCAGTCATGTATTTTATTCAACAGGGACATCACCTTTCACATTCCTAAAATCACAATTTGGAAAACGAAACATGAAAAGCATCTGCCCAGCATGTCAGAAATTTGGTCGCCACATTTCTTATCTTGTGCAACCATTTCTATCTTCAAGCTGCTTGCAATGCTTGCAGAATTCAAATTTCATATGATACATACAAAGTGCATCCCCAAAAAAGTACAGAATTTGAGTCATTATCTCTGAACCAGTATATTTTATTCACTGCTAATTTCAAGTAATTAACCTTTTAAGAAGGTTAACACAAATGGATTTGACAAAAAAATGACAAGGCATCTTTTAAGATCTGTGAGCAAAACCTAGGACATATTAACTAGAAGAAAGCATATGTCTCCAAAACAGTTCTTCGGAGTTCACATCCAGCAGAGCGACTGTGTAAGGAGGTGAAAAAGTGCCTGACATCATCATCACAAAATAAACATCATAAGAACAGGGGAAACAAAAAGCCAAGATTTTTTTTCAAAAGTTGCAGTAATAGTTTAAGAAAGTACTTACTAACAGGGCTGATATGCACATAAAATTAAATATAACTGATGAGAAACTTTAAAGAAGAGTGCACTGAAAATGAATACAGCATGATTTTTACTTAAAACGGTATAATTAGCTGTGCAAAAATAATTCTTCACAAGATGCTGTTTCATACTTGGCATTATTGCAATGCCTACAGTCTACAAAAATGATGTCACAGGCACAAACAAGCTCAAAGAAACTCTAATTTAGGCCTAGAGAAGACTTCCTAGGTCAGAATCAGCAAGTAGCAGTAACAGCTAAGCTGCTGTTCAGAAATAAACTGTTCTGTTGGCCATATGTACGCAAAGATGTTTCTGTACATAAAATACAGTTAATATGTGTTCCAGAAAACTAAGAGCCATCAGCACCAGCCCCAGCCTGTACACACCACGCTCCTGGGACACTCTCGGTACATGAGCCTGAGCAGAGCATTTCAAACAGACTGATTCAGCCTGGTGGTATTTCCTGTGAGCCAGAACATATCACCCTGGTTTCATAAAACAGAGTAGTAAAACACAAGTCAGGCACATGTCTGGACAAGAACAGTATCACAGAGATGAAGACTGACTGTGGGACACAGTTATCCCAAACTCCAGCACTCTGCCTCAAAAACAAAAAATGCTTTTTCTAGTAATATACACTCATGTAACTACAAAATGAATACCAGACAAAAAGCAAAGGTATAAGTTTACCAAACATTGGCATCTCCTGAAGACCATAACTGATTTGAAAACACTCTAGACTATTTTTTCTGCAAAATCACCAGTGAACGGCACCTGATACAACTGCCTTCCTGACGCCATCAGATACAAGACTTGGCACATTTCTAGTTTGCCCTAACAAGCATCCTATTTTTTACTCAAACTGGCTGGTTTCCACATTTGAGTGCCGACTAAACAATGACCAAACATCTCCCCGTTAAATCCCATGTACAGCCAAGACAAGAGTATTTATAGATAGGAGCCAATGCCAGCTTTACGGCATACAGCCCAACAGCTCATGGACTGAGACCAACTTTTTACTTTAATTCATAGAATCATAGACTCATTACAGTTGGAAAAGACTTTCAGGATCATCAAGTCCAAACTTTGACCAAGCATCACCTTGTCAACTAAACAATAGCACATTCAGTTGTTTCTTGAAAACTTCCAGGGATGGTGAATATACCACCTCACTGGCCAAGCCCTTCCAATCCTGTCACCCAGGGCAATAGATCCTGTCACACCACCGGCTCAACAGATCCAGACTGTGACCACCACTTTGGCAGGACAACAACCACCACTTCGACTAACTAACATTGAAATTGCAACAACCAAGTCTCATCACTGGACCCAATGGGTGTTTGTGGGTCCTTGCCATCTCCTAGGGGATCCACAGCCCTGCTCCGACTGCCCGTACCAGCACTGCAGCCTCACTCCAGCGCCTCGCAAGCATATCCCGGTATTGAATCCCAGCTATCCGCTGTGTCTGGGCAGTGTTGACTCTCCAGGCATAGGGGAGATGAATCACATGGTAGGGTGCCCATCTTGTCTCCATCCTGTGGCCACAAGTGTTTTTTCCAGGTGGGGGAGGGCTGCTGCAATCTCAATTTGGTCCAGTGGGCAAGGCTTAGGAAGTTTCTCCCCGGAGACAATGACTGCTGCACTCTTCACAATGTTAACTGGTCAGGAGATGGGCAAGGAGAGTCTAGCCAAGATTGGTAATGATAACAAAACAGAGTTTTTGTTGGAAAAAAAAATTAACAAAGTAATGTGCCAATACTATTTCTTGTCTTCAGTTATAGAGGCACAAACCTTAGAAGAGCTTCCAGATAATAAAGACCACCACTGCTGCAAGTAGTAACAAGATACAGAAGATAAGGCTTTCAGATTTTCATTTTGGTGGGAATATTAGCTTTTCAGAACCCAATATTCAGTTCAAAATCTGAAAATTACTCCCTCTTGAGAAGACTCAGCCATACAAATTATGACTCCCACAAGACAGTGAGCAAAAGCTTCTAATGTATGTGGGCACGTAGAATACTATGTGAGCAGAAAATTCACCTAAGTTCAATAGGACACCTGGCATAGGTAGCCCCTGACATGCAAAAAGGTCAGCAGAGCCGGAGCCTGTGCTTCATATGGGACAGCATCACGTCAGTCAGATTAAAAGGTTACTTTTTGTACATGTCTTTCATGTAACATGTCTGTGTGGAAATGTTTCCTACACAGAGCTACATCTTCAGTGCAAAGTGCATGTGGAGTAGCAATATATCAATGGGAATCTTGCTTAGGAGGGGATGTTCTGTTAACTGGAAGACAGCAAAGTAGATTACAAATCCCAAAGCTGTCAGAGCACAACCAACCCAGTGGCTCATATAGCAATATGGGAAGCCTAGGCTCATAATGTCAATATTGATGGCGCGACAACACTGTCAAAAGAAAAAAAAAAAAAATATCTTGGTTGTAAACTAAATTGCCTTATTTCACCTCTTTTTTTTAGTGAATATTGAAACTCTACGTGTTTACAAAGCATTCAGTTACACTTATTATGTAAAATACTTAAAACAGATCATAATCCCATTTTTAAGACAGAAAGGACATTCCTTCAAAACCTAGATTAAGCAAAGGGCAAAACTTTTGGGTGCTTTTTTTTAGAAGAATGTTCACAAAACAGCAATAATCTTGTAGAACTCCATTGCCTTCTGCCTTTATTTTATATTAGGGGTTGGTGGGAGGGAGGGGGGGAAGAAGGAACTCAAGAAATATCACAAGATGTTCAAATTCCACAGCCTTAATTAATCTTTGTGACATAGGATAGTCCTGCTGGTTCCTCTTTTTAACCTGCTTGGAAATGTTATTTTGTTTTCACATAGAATCAAACAGAACTTCTTGAAAGAGCTCAAAAAGCTTCAGAATGAAGTCAGGTGTGGTGGCTTTTGCTTAGTTTTTAACCTTTTCCCAAAACAAAGGGTTTACACTCAGCCTGCCCAATCACTCAGCAGGCAGTTTTCACCAACCCAGATGAACAGAAGCCTTATAAGTCCGAGCTGTGTCAAATCTGTGCCAAAAGAGAAATGCAACAGCATTTGGCAGCCATGGCACGCACACGTACTATCAATCAGGCATTGCTACCGTGAAGGTAAATACCATCAAACTTTACAAGGTGAAGCCTTTGGTTTTTGCTCTTCTCCCTAGTCCCTATGCATTATTTTAAGAAAGAATCAGGGCTACCAATACCCTTATCATGTGCTCACAGAACTGAAAGGTCACATCCTGCAAAACAACACAGAAGCTCTGAGATAACAAGACAGCCACTTATCCCTCAAACGAAGATTGTCATATTTTTATCTTGATTGCTCATCTATAGAAAAGTCGCTTTCTTCTGCTAACTTCAAAGAGATTTAAATGTTTCATATTCTACATTTAAGAATTGTTCAGAGGTCTATACTAAAAGTAGGAAAAACCAAGTGGAATACAAAACTGTGCTGGTGTGTAAGATGCAAGCTGTTTCTATCACACTAACACATTGTTCTGGGATAACACCAGTATATTTTACATATGTATATTTCACCATACCAGTAAATTCTTATCCAATCTGAAGACATTTCTCAAAGTAATTGCAACCTATCTCTATTGTACTTTTAGCATGAATCACTGTCCTGATCAGTTTTTAAAAGGCAGAACCATCCTTGTTATTTAATGAAAGCAGAAACATACAACCCAAAAAACCAGTATTCTCCCTAAATTATTAAAATATTTCCAGCTCTGTAGACAATCGTGTCTGCATTGCATTGAGACAGCTGACAGCACTCACTGTTCTGCTCTGTGTGCTTTACAGTACCTTGCACTGGTAGCACTGGTGCCTACCTGGGGATGAGGGAAGGGAGAAAGAGCTGCAACAAAAGATCTTGCAAACAGCATTTTAGAGCTCTTAACATGTATAAATCAACAAGGTTAATGAGATCCTATTACCATTAATTTTATTTCTATTTGCAATGGTTTTAGATCAATATAGAAACTGCAACCCACTTAACTAAATCTATATAGTGCTTCCCAAACAGGCCATGAACTACTTGCTGCTTGGGTGAAACAAACTGTGATTCCCTCTACATACATTGACTCATATGCCCACACAGCAAAGTCAGGATACCTCAAAATACAAAGTATATAAAATATAAAGAGAGCACATACTCTTTAAAAAGGCAAACCATGCCACACTGCCAGCTTCTCACCTATTTTAAAAAGTGCATTTAATTCCTTAAGTGAGTAAGCTGTCTCTGCATTCAAGACACTTCTACTCTCTCAGCATTTTTCTTACCATTAAGTGGAATTTTCTGACAAGACTCCTGGGAGAGGCCTGCAGGCTGACCTCCCATGGAGCACCTACTCCATCTCAGTAATTAAAAATTTAAATACCATGTTCTTACATCCACTTCCAACTTACTCTAATTTACACTTTCCGGTAGTTATCAAATGGACAACGTCATGATCTAATTACACAGCAACAGAAGAAGAAAAGGCTGAACAATTGTTATTATTCCCGGCAGCCTCATCTAGGCTGTAACCTCACAGTATTTAACAGATAAGCCTTGGTACAATATACTTGACATTTACATTTTCAAATGTATGTTCTATCCAACTGCCCTCAAAATATTGGTTTAATTAAGATATAGGACATTACTGGCCAGAATCACTTCACTAAAAAGGCATACGTTAAATAGTCCAATAACCAGTACAATATAATTGAGCTCTGTCACTTGGAAAACCATTGCTTAACTAGGAGAAAAATCAATATTCCCTCTTCTCACAATGTTTTTCATTTCAATCTGTGCAATCAAAGCTGCACCAAAAATGCATATTGAATACAGTCCGCAGTACCAGAGGAACATAAAGAATACACTAAGATTTAAGCATGATTTTAGAGCATGGGTTTATTAATAATAACTCAACATCTAACATGGCATTTAATCAAGGTTTAAAGCATTTATCTCTCCCAGTGAACAAAGACAGAAGTTTGGGAATGCTATTATCAATATGAAGAAAAAGCAACACTGATACCCATTAAGCACAAAGAAAGGCAAACATGACAAAAATGAAGAGAAACTAAAGGTCAACATTATAGGGTGGAAATCAAAATGCAAAACATGCATTCCAATCATTCCTGCTGCTTTAGGTGCTGAAATAACACTCTGCAGAAAGTGGCCCAACTTACAGGGTCCTATTACCAATCATAAATCTTTCTCATAATGAAAAATGCATACCAGGGAAAATGTGCAAGTTAATGTTCCTTTTTGTCAAGGAAATTTTCAGCAAATTTTACGGGTTTAGCACTCTTCTAAACAAGTAGGATAAGGAAAAAAATATTCACAAAAAAAAAAGAAANGTTATGAAACACAAAGTGAATTAAATACCTCCTTGGCAATAAAAGATGTATATGTTTTACATAGAGGCACAGACCAGTGCCTTCTTTATAGCAAAAGCACCCAAATACCAGCAATACATAAGCCACTTTTGACTGTTATATTGACTGATAATGACACCAAATTAGCTCATTTAAAACAAGCTCCCTTTCTGAATTAACTTGCGCATTAGCAAAAATGAACAAAAGACAGTATTACTATGCACAGACAATGGGAGGTTCTCTAGGACAAATACAAGATTGGGGGGGCTCAAGACAGTGAATATTCCTGCCTAACAATCTAAAGTCACTTAGATTTAAAAGCTATAATACTATCTTCTAGTTTTACAATTTACTTAGATACCATAAAATCTTTCCACCTTAAATACAGGTTCCCTCAATTTCTACCTTTCAGCAAGAGAGAGAAACACAGTCTCTGCACACCCATTTCCTATTGCTGTGTGTTTCTTGAGCTCTCATTAATGGATCCATTTCCTCATTCTTGAAACACTGACATAGAACTCTCGCCCATGTACCACCTACCACCCACCTTCCAGAGGAACTCACAGAAAGGATGACTAAAAATTCTTACCCTCTGATTTTAGTACAAGGAAAAGCCCTCAAATTATCTTTACTAACACCAGTCCAGAACTGAGCATTAGAATTAAATTATGCCTTTGCTGTATGTGAGCATTCTACTCATGAAAAGCTGTACACATACATCCACAACCAAGTATTAACTTTTAGAAACTAAGACCAAGGAAAACCAAATGCATAAGAAAATCTTGTTCAAGTATATTAAAAATATTCCTGCAACTTTATTATCACCCACTGTCATCCAAAAACTGAATTCTGTGCCTGGTGTTGAGCATCTTAAAGGGTTTGTTGGTTTGTTTGTTTTTGCTTGGGGTTTTTGCTGTTGTTGTTTTTGTTGTTGTTTTTGTTTGTTTGTTTGTGTTTTGGGGGTGGGTTTTGTTTGGTTTTTTTTGTCTGTTTTTTGTTTGGTTTTTTTTCCTTGGGCCAGCAGTAAGGGAGGTCAGAATAGGTGAAAAAGATACCTACCCTAGAGCTACAGACAAGAATTCAAACAGTCATCATGGTAAAAAGCATAATGAGCAAAGGGAGGTGAGAATAGTCATCATTCCTTCTGCAGCTTTACTTACTTGTTAGCCAAGATGCAAGTAAGAGGAGTCTGTAGTCTCTAATGGCCAACCCCATTTTCATCAATACAGAACATCAATCCCTCCCTTTCCTTACCACCCAATCAACCTGCAATACTGGATCTCATAATCCAGTGCCAGACACTCTAAAATGATGCCAACAGCTCAGAGCAAACCCTGCAAGCAGACACACTCTGCAGAGCGGGCAGAGGCTTGGGCACCATGCTTGCTCTTACAAAATGCCAGTGCTCTTGCTGTAGGGAAATGGTGGGAATCATTGCAGCGCCTCAGGAATGAGACAGACTCAGAAGAAAATGAGAGAGTATTCAACTTGCTTCCCTCTCCATTTTACTGTTGAGAATATTTTCACTTCTGCTTCCTAACGTGTTTGCCTTACCTGATGTACAGACTCTCCCCTGAGAATTCCTCTTATTAATATATGTAGGAGGTTTTATGCTGGGATCTCACTCTGAGCACAACTTTGTAGTGAAGTTGCATTAGCAGCTGGTGACATGGATGGTTTTAATCCTGGATTGTTTTCATACACAGTAATCTATTCTTATCCCATGAATACATCCTACCTGCCCTCCTGAAACCTTTCCATATTGTTTCTTTCAGAAAAGGTTTGGCTCTGCACCATTTCCAAGTTGACTTGATAGTGTTTTGACTTTGTAGCATAATTAGCATGTATTTTCTAAATATTGTTTCCTAATAAAAAACTAAGGGACAAAAAATTACCCAGATACCTGCACACCTGGTCTATAGCTGTGTTCAAAACTGCTGCAACAACAGCCAGAAGGTGGCAAGAAGTGGGAAAAGAAACCAACTGCACAGGAAATTAATGAAGAATCAAATTAAAAAGAAAACAACAAATTCTGTTATACAATGTGAAGAAGTGTTCAACATAAAAACAGAAAAGGGACTTTGGTAGTACAATGTGGGGGGGGAAAAATAGAAGTGCAAAAAGACAAAGATCACAGTTCCAGTATCTTCATGTTTTCTTGTGACCCATATCTGATCTAAAGTGAAGCCATAGGAGAAAACGGTGGCACCACAAAGTTAAAGCACCAGGGATACCATTTCCTCTCTAGCTCTATGCTACATTCATAATAAATTTTAAAAATAATTAAAAAATAAACTTTCCCAAATATTTTACAGAAACAGCTCCAAAGGATGGAGAGTTTTGTGCTTTGGGGGTTGGGCTGGCTTGGGTTTATTCCTAGAGTCTGTCTGTTATATGAAAATTCATATCCACTTACTTTAAGCATACAACAAATTCAGACAAGGATACAATTCAAAGATATCTAAGTCTCCAGGCATCAGAATAATTTACTTATTAGTAACACATAATATGCTTTAACAAGTTATATTACTTGATTATGATTTTTATTAAAACCATAGTGAAAACTCAAGTGATAAAATTATTTCCTGCTTATTCACACTTGTCATTTTATTGTTCTATTACTACATGGACACAGCTAGAGTTACAGGAATTATTTTTGTTGTCTATTGTTTTGTTGTATGAACTAGTCATAAGCATTTTACAGCTGCACAGAATCACTGTTGTGTAGCTTTTACTTTTAACATGATTTCTTGCTCTTTGGGATGTAAAGAGGGTAAGTTCAGCAAAAAGTAAGGAAAATAAAGCAGGGTCCCATGTCAACAACCCCCTGTACAACAATTTGTGTGTTAAAGAAAGGGGTAGCAACTCAATGATATGAAAATTTTAAGTCTCTTGAAAGTCAATTCCAGACTCACAGGAGGAAATATATGCATTTTCAGCATATTTAATAAGTATAATAATTGAAATGCTTGGAAGGTAGAGTGATAAAAAGCTACATTTATCTTTTCCAGCAAATTAGTGTACCATTACAGCTTGTCTAAAAATAGGCAAAGTTACTCATAGCTGAAAAGATCAAAATTGTACAACTTGAGTGACTTGGTTTGTTTTTAGGCCAGTCTTAAGGAGATCAAAAATTTCACTAGATTAGGGGAAAAATGTAATTGCTGTTGGTAGTCAAGCAGACATATTTTCTTGAACTGAAGACTAAAGCCAGGGATTTATAAAAAATTGTTTTAAATAGATCATGAAATAATCTCCAATGTATGCAACTTGTCAATAAAAGACAAGTTAACTCAGCCAAGAATAGTAACATTTTCTTTTTGAAAGGCACACAAGCAAATTAGACTCTCATACTCTGAAATGATTGTTTTAAAAAAGTCGATCATTTACATTTTCTCACTATATCTAATGGAACAAAATGCCCATTTACGAGTATTTAAGCATAGGGCGGATAAAACACACTTGCAATGAATTGTCGTAATCCGTAGAGAAACTCAATTTTCTCCCCTGCATGTGCAGGTGAATACACAGAACAGATTGATATCTCCCATTGCGAGTGTGGCTCAGTGTTTCTAAGCAACCTTGCTCTATCATCTTCTGTGACAAAAACAAGTGAAGAGTTTGAACTGCAGTCTGATAGAGCTGTGAATACTAATGACTAACCAAAAAAAAGAAAAACCTCATCTCTCATCACTGATTTCTGAATGGAACATAAAGAAAGCACAGTTACAAAAATACTTATTAAACTGAAAATTCAAACAATTAATCATGCCTTCAGTAATTATCTAAGAAATAAGAATTTGGATTTCAAACAACCAAATCAGGCAATTCTCTGTTTCATATGCAGTACATAATATCCATGAACATATTCATTCTCAAAATCTCAAAATCTGCAAGCACACAGTTGAAGATGTCAACATTTCTTCGAGGCAGAATTTTCTTTAATCCTGTTACCACTTCTGAAAAGCCAACCCACATCAGCAAGAAATTAGTTGCTCTGATCTCACCAGCCAGATGCATCATGCACCATCACACAGCAGTACTGGAAAATGCAAATGCTGAAAGCAGCACACTGCTATTCTACCCCAAAAAGTAGCTTGAACTTATTTAATGGTTACTCATTTTCAGAAATTACATTTTGACAGACTCACAGGAACTACAAGACAGAGTAACAGGTCAGAAACTTGCCTACTATTCCTTGTTCATCCACTCCAAATTTAGTCTAATATATAAGAAATATGTAAGGAGGGGGGGAAAAAAACCCATGTGTCTTTTTACATTCATTGAGTGTTGGGGGATGGGAGGAAATTACACATACCAATTCTCTGTAAAACTACGCAATTAGCAATTCAACAAAACAAAACCCTATTCTTTAGAAGAGCAGTAATTATATTGCTTAGGCACTAAAAATGTCTCACAAGAAAGTGAATAGTTTTCCAGGAAATAAAGCAAGCTTTGACAGTTTGCTGCTTACTAAAAATCAGAAGAAAAAATATGACTGTTGTTGTACCCTCTTGGCCTAAACAAGATTATCAATTATTAATATTTTGTATTCTAAGGACAAAATCTCTGTGTTTGACTGTACCTAAGTTACAGTTCCCTCTCTGCTACTGCAATTTTTCCAGGACAAAATGAAAACAAACTGCAAACCACCAGCAGTTAAAGCACTTTCTGAAAAGAAAACTGAAATCTTACTGCCAAGTACAGAAAGCAGGAAGAGCAAGACAAGAATATGAAAATTAAGGACATATAGGCTCATTTTTTATTCCTATGCCAGAACACCATGGTGCCCACAGGGCTGACCAGGTGCAAGCACTAGTCAGAGAATCTCAGCACTGTCAGTGCTCAGTGCTGTGCCATCCCATACAACAAGCTGAAACCAGCAAACATATGGCTAAAAGCAACATCTTCACCCTGAAAGACTGAGTAGATTGAAATGTTAACCTCTGCATCTTTAGCTTTAACCATCTTTGTTCCCAAACATAACTCAGAAAATTATGCAATTAAAGTACCTGCTAAAGCAAGCACCCACCTTGCATGCACTGTTCCTAGATCTTTGCTCAGTTATACCTTTCATATTTTAGGAATGGATAACAAAAGTTAATGAATCCTCTTGTAGGAATAACCCATTCTCCAGCCAAAAGGAAAGGGAAAAAAAGACCCACCACTAAATGAGTATTAAAAACTATTTTGCATTGGTGGTTTTCACTTGTGAAGTTTTGACCATAATTCAGTAGTCTCTATATGATGACTTCAACGAATTCTAATGTAAACTAAGTAATACAAGTACTGACCACAATTATATGTGCAAAACTTGCTTATGTTCTCAGAGTTTTTCACAGAATATTCTGAGTTGGAAGGCAAAGGATCTGCAGCATAACCTGCATTTAACTATATACATTGGCTGACCTCAAGAACAGGGGTGTTGGGTGGGATTTGTACAAAGTTACTTAGTTTTAAAATGCTAACAATAATTATTAACAAATTAAATAGTCCGTCGTCCCCATCCCTTCCCCCCCCCCCCCCCCCCAACCTCCCTTAAGTGCTTTCTGTTTAGTGTACTCTTGATGATGTGAATGTCTCCATGTTAACCTTGCAGACCTGGAGTCTTTGAGCCTGGCTGCATCCCAGGCACTCTCAGGCAAGGCACCAAACACAAGAAGCAGGAGATTTGTTCAAATCACAGATGTTGTGCTACGGCTTTTTTAGAGGCTTTGCTATTGCTCAACTGACATCTTAAGAGATGGGATTTAAGGACAGTCACAAAGTAGCTAAAAATGGATTTTGCATACACAAGATTTCCCAATGGCCTCAAAGTTCAGTCTAGTGTATTATACAAACAAATAAGATACAGTCCTAATACTGTCAAGATGCTTTTTTGGAACAACTAATGAATCTTCACCAGGTAGCAGAGATTTTCAGTATATTTTCTACAGCAATATGTAGGACGACAAAGCATTCTGCTGATGTAAGATTAAGAAAACATTTCAAATGTATGGCAAATTGAAAATGGGAAGATCTGGAAGAAATGCTTATATATATATATAGATTTGCACTAACAAAATTATATATGGCTTATTCACATGAAAAAGCTTCCTTCCGCCACAGTATCACTAAAGAGTGAATCAAAATACTTTAAAAAAAATACTTTATAAGAGCATGAGGCACAAATATCAGTAATTTATGGAACAGTTCCTTTACAGTTATTAGTTTTATGCAACATTACCTAGAGACTGACATGTAAGTTATCATATTGATCTACTCTCAAAAACTGAAAGCAACACAGACTGGAGAGACAGGATGCATAACAAATTCATAAACTATGAAATTGCAATCTCATTACCACTTTGCTTTTCTCTTCCCATACTACATAGGATTGTTCTGACAGCAATGGGGATTTGAGCCACGAAGCCAAGAACCTGACACAAAGGGTGCAGTGAGGATTTCTGGGATATAGAAGTGAAAGAACAAACTACTGGCTGGACTTCTAAAACATTTATTTTCCCATAAAACATCTAATGAAGCTGTCTCTAGGAGAAAACTTTGCTAATAAAATTATAAATCACCCTCTTGGCTCCAACAGGGGTCACTTGAAAGGTTCTCGACACCTCTCAGAAGAGACTTCTACAGGAACTGTGTCATCTTTGACAAAGTGATGTTAAGATGCATCAGTAAAACAAGCAAGTCAGGATTTGAAGTGATAGATAACTTTTATTAGACTACACAGTTGTTAATACTAACAATAATAACGATGATGATGAAATATTTTGGCACACATAAATCCCTCTCAAGTGCGAAGCAAAACCCAGGCTTTTAATAGAATGTAGAACATTGCATAAGCATAAATAATCCTCACTTCTCATTTTTAATTTCTATGTAGAATAAAGTAGGGATTTTTTTTCTATTAGGTAAATTTCATCTTGTAACACTTCATTAGTCCAAATAATGAACAGATTATGCAAGAGTGCACAAGAAAGCTTAGAAAATGATAAAAACTTTTCCACAAGGATTTCTGCTTTTGCACACGAAGAGAACATAACCTGAGATCTCTCCCACATGCTGCAGAACCTTACACGAGACAGGAAGTCCTCCACCCCAACCTTTTCACATCTCTTTGCTGAGGTCCAATAGCCCTTCTCTCCACAATCTGCAGAGCTCTTGGACATAATTACACCTCATAGGAAAAATGATCTTAGAAATCACATTTCAAGTCCTCTCTCTTCCTTGCCTTGACGCGACTCACTATAGATGGCAAGCAAGATAGGATTAACCAAAGAGGCTCAACTATATCTTGCAGTTAGGAGATAATCACCAATTACTGCTTCAGACAAATCTGATTTAGCCTTACTGCAAAAGAAGAATTGTATGATGGGGACAGAAAGGGGAAAGAGACCTTAAGATTTTGATAAAGCAAACTGATTTTCCAAGAAGAAAATTCAATTTTATACTTGAAGTGTTCTCTCCTGATTAATACCACTGTATTTCTAAAGAAATTCTAAACTAAATTGAGTTATTGGTCAATTGGAGGTTTTATTCAATTCACTGGTGACACCCATTTCTCTTTATCTACGTATTTATATAATAAAAATAATAATAAATGGTCACCACCATTAAAGTTGAGTGTTTTACAAATTGTAAGAGGAATGTAATAAATGACTTCCTTGTTTCATTGAAAGCCTTGTCTAAAATGAGTTTCTCTATAATTAGATATATACATGATAAATAAGAAATACATACCAATTTGCACTGTTTGATAAGAAATGCCTTGGTTTACAGTATAATTTATTTCTATCAAAAAATCACTCTGTTATTAATTCTACTTAAATTTGACATTTACTTTTATTGCATATCTTCACATTATGAAGAACAAAAGGAAAAGCAAGCAATATTCAGGGTATTCTAACATCTGTTCCTCCTAAGTTTTAAATTAAAATAAATGAATGAAGGTTTAGGGGAGGAATTTACAGATCACTATTACAAGCCAGTTGTTCCAGATAACTTCCCATAGGTATTACATTTACTTTCAGAGAAGTTATGGATCCCTCATCTTTGGGGCAGCAGGGAAGTTGTGGATGCCCCATCCCTGGAAGTGTTCTCTGTCC
>VXBX01006128.1:351743-403409 GCA_013400415.1 Scytalopus superciliaris
GGGGGGAGGGAGTTGAGCTCTCTCTGATCTAGAGAATGATGTCACTGTCCTTGGTGGGGAGTTGGATTAGATGATCTTTCAACCCATGACCTTTCCAAACCAAACCATTCTATGATTTTATCACAATATCTTTCTGATTTCTGCAACAGCAAGAGCCTTTCAAAATTGCTGGTTGTTGAGAATGACTATGGCAGAAAGAGCAGCCCAGTCCTGTCGATCTGCACTGCAGGGCAGAAATTTGGGTCAGCAAAGAAAAATAATAGCACATTAAAATATTCATAAAAGTATATAAAACTTGCGTTGTCCACAAAAATGTTCACTTAATCTTCTCCTTGTTTACTAAGGTGTCATCCGGTGGTGGACTTGGTTATGCAAAAATAATCCTCCCAGACACAACCAGTAAATACATTCATCACCAATAATCAATCATTGGACTAAAATTTCCTCAGAAATCATAAACAGTATTATAGTCTTAATTGTCTCCTCAAAAACAAGCAAAGAAGCGTGTTCTAAAGGAGAGCATATCATAGATAACAAGATCCCACAGGTGTACCTTTAATTTTATGATGTTCTAATGCAACACATATTTATCAAATTAGAGGAGGACTGGTAAATAGCAGCAGGTTCACTGACTGAATGAGCTGGGAAGATCTATATGTGGGAAAAATTATCTTCTGATTCTAAAATAGGCTTTAATGTACTACTGAATGTACTAATATACATCCAAGGTACAAAAACCCATTATCATTTTCACCAGACACATAATTCCTATTTATGATACACACTGTTGTGTATCATCTGTAATCACCAATTTAGATTATAAAAACCCTCAAGCAGTGGAGCCAATAAATCACAGAATAGCTTAGAGCTATTAGAAAACATTAATTCTATTCTCAAAGCTAAATTACATTTTGCAATTTGTATCAATGAGTTTGAATAGAACCTTGAAATGATTAATGTTTTATCAGAGATAGCCTGGGCAGTGTACACAGAGGCTGCCATTTACAATTTAATGCTGGTGCTGTGTTAGTGACCAAGTAGAAACTGATAGACTTATCACCAGTCCCAGCACTGTTGAGCACAACAGATTGCAAAAGTAAGCCACGGATTTGTAATTAAGTCTGCAAGCTAGCAGGCTCAATATTTGGTGGTTGACATGAGGTATTGCCAGCCACAACTTTGTAACAGTCCCAATACACTTGTGCCAGGAAAAAAAATTCACTTGTAATTGGTATCAGCATAATTGAAATGTATGCACGTAACTCAGGTGTCTGAACCAAGGCTCCCTCTGCTGTCAGATGAACTTTCAGCAACGGAGCCTCCTGGCAGTGCTTTCCATTTGCTGGGTACTCATAGTCCCAAAGTAAGAATAAAAACAAGTCACACAGTGTCACTATTCCTGTTGGTGCTCCTGTCACACAGAAGACAATGCCAGACCTTTCTGTCCAGGCACCTGCTACAAGAAGGTAAAAAAAGCAGCAATTTAATACAGAAGAAGTGAAGTATCGGTACCACAGGCTTGGGAACAATTATATTCATAGCCAGTGACTGAAAAATGCAGTAAAGCAAAGATCAGAACAACATCTACATCTTCTGATCTCTCGACCTTTCCTAAAAGTTGTATGTAAATACAGTGACCAAGCTGAACAGTGAATGGCAACACGATCAGCATAGAGAGAGTATGAAAAGCAGGTATCACAAATAGTGGAGTGCACTTGGAGGAACGAGACAAAATTCAAACATGCAGAAATAAGAAGATAAGTGATCCTACATCACAGGATTAAAAATAAACTGAAGTCTATAAACTCTGAAGTAAGCCATCTGAAGAGGAACAAGACATCTCCAAAGAGCTAAGCATCACTTACTAGAAGCCTCAATAAAGCATCTAATAATGATGCAAGTGGTGGCTGTTTTGCAACCTTTAGAATACACTGTGGAGGACTCTTTACAACTAATTGGTAGTCTGCCTAGCTCATTCAAAGCAAGTACAGATAAATGTATATTCTATGTATAAAGCATGTAAAGAAAGAAAAAATTATATTGTGGTTAAGCTACCGATGGATAAGACTACTGTTCAGAATAAAAAAAGCATATTTTGTTTAAATTAAAAATGCTTTCTTCCTTCTCTGCTTAAAAAACAAAATGCCATTTTCTGTAACAATTAATTATGTATTATCCCAAAATCACCTGTCAATACTTTTCCTGAAGAAAAAGAAAGTAAATTCATATCTGGGAGTTTTTTAACAATTTCTCACAGACAAGCAACTTGTATCTCTATTACTTGTATATAACTATCTCTTCAATCAGTAGTAAAGATCAACATTCATTTTCTCTCCCCACAAAAGAACTTTGTTACGTGCAAGTACAGAATGGGCTTTGTTTAGCTTTCTGTTTGTCTAAAATTGGCATATACTTTTAGTTGTGCTGTGTTTTCAGTAAAATTTCTATTAACTTTTTCTCCTCTCAATGGAACTAGAGATTAAATCTTGCCACTTCTCTAAAGCAAAAAGCAAACTGTTCTCAAACAAAGGACTTCGTATCTACTGCAAAAAACCTTTTTAGGAAGAAAAAAAATCAATTAGCAGAGAAAATAATCATGGAAAACACCATCCCCTTTAAAACAACACTACAGCTGAGCTGATCTTCCTACTTCTAAATTTCCTTCTCCAAAGAACTACTTCAGAAAGCTTAATGGGGAAGAGGGTCCCAGAAAAGTCTGACTGTGTTAATTACAGTAAGTTTGACTAACTGCTATCACAAGCTGGTAAGGAAAGTTAGATTTTCATTTCTTTGCATCTTCTCATCTGAAGACAGATACGGGTGAAATGCTTTAATCAGTTGTGAATTGTATGTTAATCAAATAAGTGTTACTGTTTTGCTACAAGACACTTATCAAAATAGTCAGACCCCTACTAAACATGGAAGGAAGCATCTCTTCTGCCCTTGCCAAGTGCCAGCATTATAGGTCACAACCCAAAAAATTTAAGTGAGGAGGTGTGCTACTGGGTTCCTTCTGAACACCAAGCCCTCCCCAGATCAGTCTGTATCTGAAATGCTTTTGATTCAACTGTATATTTCTGTTTAATCAGATCACTGTCAAAAATGCACTGATAAAAGGATTACTAGTAATAACAATTTTTAGTAATTCACTGATTTGTTCACTGGCTCCTTGGCTAACAGTCATCCCCATAAAAAATTATTTAGAAAAGAAAAAAGTTCATCTTTTTTTTTTGTTGTAGTGGGCTTAAAAGCCCTGCAGTAGCAGGAATCAGAGTTTGTTTTCCATTACAGGAAAAATAAAAGGTAAACAATAGATTAACAAATTATAATTTTCATCAAAATTTGCTACTTTGAATAAGGTTACCACTCTAAATGAGAACAGGGAGAAGAAAAAAATAACACTTTGGGCTACCAAGGGCTTTTGTGAATTCAGTGCTGCTTTTTCTCATGGCTCTGTGAGAAAGCAAAGATTAATTTCTTTCAAATTTTTGTTATTGTTTATTTCCACTGTCTTTTTTCTACTTTCATTACCTGGTTTCCTCCACTAGTCAAACACACACCCAGATGGGCAGCACCTTCCTTCCTACCCTTGTTCCAGCATATCTGTTGTTGCAGAGCCGCTCGGTAGAAAGAAGTGGTGTGAGTCAATTCAGCCCCACACCAGCCCTTCCAGTGCCCACTGTCCCCAGCTGAGCTCCTGTACTGCTAAACTGACCAGCTGCCTCCAGCCTAAATAAATATCTGGACAACAGACCTTTTTGTCCACACATCACCTCCTCCAATGCCCTTTAGCAGACTCTTATATACAAACTCAAACTCCAAATGTTTAAGCTTAATTTAATGAGAACAACTCCCATTTTTATTATGAACATTTTATTATAAACATTTTTATTATGAAAACCACAATTTTTTATCCTAATATGCAATTATGTGGATGTTGCCTTTTTTTTTCAGTCCTGTAAGATTAAAGTGCTTATTGCAGTTTACCTCTTTGAACTTGCAAGGTTTCTTTGCCTGCTTCCCTAGCCCATATATAGCCCCTCTATACCAGAAGGACAGATAGCAAGGTGCAGAGAATCTCTGAAGGTGGCAGTAAAAAAATCAAATCACAACCGAAATAGAAACCCTCTGTCAGATCACACATGAATTTTCTAAATAAATGGTAACCAACTCTGCAGACCAAAATCTCTCCTCTGGTCATAAAAATCAAAGCCTAACCAAGAGACAACATGGACTTTTGGTTTCAGCATTATGATTACTTTTGTAAAATGCCTTGTTGCCATTTGCTCCAGTACTTCTCATCCAAGTATTAAACAGCTGCACTACATTTTGCATACTAAGCCTTTCTGATTTACACTAGTCACATTAATTTAAAAGTAATAAACCCAAGCAAAGACAGTCACATTTCTTTTGTTCAGGAAATAAAACTGCCTTCAGCAATAGTTAATCCATATAGATTACTTAGTGAAAATCTAACCATAATCTCATTTTACTGCATCTCTTAGAAAGGCTTCAACTTGAAAAGAAAATCAGCTTCCAGGGAACAAGACAACTGACAGATCACGGAAGAATTTAAGAGACAATAGCTTAAAGTTAGAACCTATATGGCCATGTGTGTAGTATATAGGTGTACAAAATATATAGGTGTACAAAATGTGTATCATATAGACACTATTACCACTTAAAGATGAAGAGGAAACTGTGTAACATACGTTAGAACAAAACTACACAAAAGATGTTCCATTGTACACACATTTGTTTATATCAGTAAAGCTGTTCTCGAAATGCTAAGGAAATCCTTGTTGTTACAAAAGCCAAAAAAGGAAACAGTGTACATTCAAATACAAGGCAAAATTAACAATTAAAAAATATTTTGATAAAACATATTTAAAGATAAGGAGTAAGGAAATTTTAAGTTCTTTCCTATCCAGTTCTGTTAAAAGGAAGCGGAATTCAGATATTTGCAATGCCAAGAAGTTAAATAACTGTATGAAAAAGAAGTTAAACAGATGTATGAAAAACATCAGTAACTCAAAGGCCGAAGCAGGATGATGGAAAACAATGCCGTTTTTCTCTTCTTTCCCTCCGCAATTAGAACTGTTGCTACAATATGTAATGAGTGCTTGGTCACATTATTTTCACTGGTAATACCATAACTTCCTGGAAATCCAAAGTTTACATAAGGTCAAACTAAAAAGAGCTTGAGACTTAACTATCTGGTCTTCCTCAGCAACGAGAAAGTGGGAAGAAAAGAAAAAGAAAAAAAAAAAAAAAAGAAGCATTTTATCTTCTCATAAGGTGGTTTTACTCCCACAGTTTTCAAAATCCTCAGCAACTAACCACACACAACATTAGCAACACCTCTACAAGCCTGGAAGCCTGGGAAAGTGCCAAGAAGGATCCATTTCCTATTTCAATCATCTCATCCCATCCAAACCCAGACTCAGCAAAGCATTTAATACTCAAGGTTAAATTTCAGTTTAAACAGTTGCAATGAAATGAACGTAACTGTTCCCTGTTCTTTACTCCGTCTACAGGGAGGAAATCACGTACTTTATGGATAAAGAAAAACCTGGAAGTCTTCTTTGAAAAAAAGAAGACAGAAGGAGCAGCCATGAGTACAGAAACTGCCCATCATTTGGATGTACCCTCCAAAGGCATCCACCATTACATAAGAAAGTAGAGAAGGACCTAAATGTCAATACTCAAACCGTGGTTATATAGTCCACAGCCTCATTAATTTGGGCAAAACAAAAGTTGCTAAAGTTTAGTAACATGTTTTCATTATATTCACCTGGGAAAGTCTCACCTACTGTGGTTGTATAAATAATATCCATTGCACATTTGGGTAGAAAACACAAATTTTCTGATACTGTGTGGTTGTAGGTGGAACAACTGATGGTTTTAATCACAGCAATGATTTTTTGTTTCCCTCCTGTAGTGCAACATCCCTCAGCTGTGCGACCCACACATCTGACCCACCTGGGGGCTCTCAGGAGTGGGTTGAGTGGAAACTGCCCCTACTCAGAGTTCTGCTACTGACACTGCAGTGTTTGAGGCACAACCAATTTGAAAGCGACTCATCTTCAAAGTCAGCCACAAAATAAGACAGTTTTGATCATTTTGAATGGTCGTGTGGAGCTACTCATTCCCAAGGAGGAGAGCTGGCACAGATGGCAGGTTTAGTACTGTCTGATACACAGGATAGCATTTACATTTTCATACAGACACGAAACAAATAAAAGTGACCCATTTTAGAAGTGCCTCTGTTATGCTTCCAGATCTGAGAAAGGAGAAATATATTGGCTTTCTTTATACAATTGTTTAAAAAGAAAATCCACATGCTTTGCATTTTTTAATTAGGATTATGCTTTTCTTAAAAGAATTAAAAAAAAAAAGGAATCTTTTCTGAGATAATTTATGTAGGAAATATATTTTCATTGTCTAGACTCAAATGACAGAGTAACAGGGATGTTCTGTGGCCCATTTGAGGCTTCAGACAGAGGGTGCCCTGGGGGTCACCCCGCATCCACAGCTGAGCACTGGCCACATCGCAAGGGACTGCTGGGAATGGGGCTCAAAAATGCTTCTCCCAAGCAGAACAGGATCCCTGACCAATTGTTTGCTCATGGGTCACTCCATTAAAACTTGAACAGTGAGTAATATGGGCCTGAAGACCACAGAGCAGGACCTGATCCTAGAGGCCACATGTAAGGCAGCACACCTGCAGCAGCCCAGCCAGCCTGTGAAGGGTGGGGAAAGACCCTTGGCATTGCTTTTATCCATTTATTTGCTTGACTCAAGATTATCTGAGAGCACATTTGAATTTAATTTCCTTCGGTTTTAACACGCACATCTTTTAAAAGAAAATCACATTTCGAAAAAGCCCACTGTATCTGGTGCTCACAGATAAGATCTCAGCTGAGCGCACAAGACGGCTCTATTCATGACACCATGGCATCCCCCCACCAAACATCAATTCAATGTCCCTGCAAGTGTTTGATACACTCCCAACACCAGCAGGGCTCTCACTGAACCCATGCAAGGTCAGTAAATGATCTTCTCCAAGTAATATCCTGCCCGGGCAGGAAGCTGCCGGGGGGCAGAGCCCTGGAAAGAGGAGAACCCACCCAGCCAGTGTATTACAGACATTCTGAGGTGTTTGTACTCTATTATTGCTGAGTGGCATTAGGATGGGAGCACAGATACCCAACAAAGCAGTATCTAATAAAGGCAATGGTCAAGAGTTGGAAATAGTGGCAGCAGAGAGAAAAGTCACCCAAAATAAACATGCTGCACATGGGCAGAAATCTACTCGCATGCTTGCTTTTTTTATATTTTTGTGTGGCTGCCTAGGATGCACCTCTTGTTCCTTATGAAAACAAGAAATATTTAAGCTTATTACATTTCTGGTTGTCAGAATACACAACAGAATATTTTGGAATAGAGATTAGGCCCCCATACAAAACAACCTGAGTACACATAGCCCAGAACATTTTGGTTCATTAAGCCTCAAAGAGAAGAATTTGTACAATCCATTCTAGACAAAAATTCAAAGATACCACGTGAAAGAAGTCAAGACCTCTCAGCTCATGCTGAGAAAGCTGAAACAGAGGCAATTCTCTAAATATTTTCTTCCTCTGAATTGTAAAGACCTGTCAAAGCACTTTTTCTTAGCAATACCCAACTACAAATGCTCCATATATAAAATATGTTTTAAATATTTAAAACAAACACATATATTTATGCACATGTGATGTTTTCCATATATCTCTGTGGTTTCAATTTTTTTTATCCTCACACAACAGACAGATGCACAAACCACTTTTCTATTGCTGTATAACCTCAAGTATAATAAGTCTTTATGGCCTGAAATATGAGCTTTTAACAACATCTGTGCAGCTAGAAAATATAACTCAGCTTCCTAATCACTGTAGGGAGTAAGAGTCTTTTCAAAAGTACTACCTATTGTAAATACATATTAGTGGCACAATGTTAAAATGATTATATTTTTATTTAATTACAGTCCACTCTACATGGCAGTTCACATAGCCTAGATCACAATTAATCTTGATTAGTGAAACCTGCAGCATAGTACTGCTCAGAGTAATCAGGATGATTATACAACATACGATCTTTATGTTTCTGTTTTGTCTCCACAGCAGTTATCAGATACTTATCAATTTTCTAGCCCGGAAGAAAGTTTAGACAGGATGGCAACATGGGAACCAGTTAACCTGAATGCATTTCACTTGGGCTGCAGAAAAGACATAAAACCAAACAGATTGATCTTGCAAGGTTTTTGATTTTTGCATATTTTGGAAAACCTGCACTGCCAGAACCTATAGAAATTGATTCTTTAGAAAGAACAGCAAGTTTTAGTACACTGCTTGATTTAGATTATAATTTTCCCTAAGAATCATCAGTTGCTGGAAGCATGTTCATTTTATTTGCTTCTTATGACAAGTACAGCAAACACTTCTACTAATAATGGGTCAAATTGATGCTTGTAACAGTAGGGCAGATGAAAGAACAAAATCTTTTCAAAGGATAGGAAGGGAGGGCAGAGACTTGGACCAGGTAATAAAAGGTCCTAAGCAAAAAGAATGAGGAACTGGAACTATAGAGATAGAATAGCCAAGACAAAAGCAAGACAAGATGAAAGTGGCTAGAAGCAAGCAAGTGAAATATATGCAATTCAGAAGAAAATCTTAACCAGCCAGCACTCATGCTCTCCCATGTTCAAGTAACTGAACATATTGCTCTTATCTATTGCGCCGGTTAAACATGTGGATTATCTCCTGTTTACCTGCATGCAAAGTGAGACTGAGGGAAATACTCTACTTCTATGTGTCACAGCATTAGCAGAGGTTTGGGCAGCAGAGCTGAGCCCTCCATAATCAACTGAAGCCAAATGTGGTTTCCAGTTTGCATTTCATAGCCACAAGAAATTACACTCAAGGATGAAAAGACTTATAAACTACTATATGGAAACTTACAGTGTACATATAAAGCCTTAATGTGAAGTGCTTCATTTGGTTCCTTAATTATTTTAATCTTATTCTGTAGTTATTAACATTCTACATGAGCATCTGTTGTTAATTTACACATATAGGTAGAGTTTTGAGACTGTGAAGGAGGCAAACAATAAAATCAATAGTCAAAGACTAATTTTACCAAAGTCTTAAGTTTTTAGGTGCATATTTACATCTATACATACATTATGTATTACGAAAAAGAAATACAAATACCTGTTCTTGGAATCAGAGAATAACTGTTATGTGTTTATATTCTTCTATGAGCAGTATTTTCCACAGGAACAATTGATGTCCTAGATGTGAAATGCCTCAATAAAATTCTGTGTTATTTTTGAACACGGTCTGGCAATAAAACAGCACTAAAAGCATCTTGTCTCCTGCCTTTACCTGAACATCAGAACTTCCAGTAGGAGTTCTGCATTTATGATCTAATCAGCAGGGTCAGTGAGAGCCACTGACCATGACATGGAAAAAAACATTTCAGTAATTATATAATGACACCTTAATGCACTTCTCGTTAATCAATTACTGCCATTAGCAAGCATCTGAAAAGGGACGATTTTGAAATGACTCTGCAATTAGACAGCTAACTACAAGTGTCAGTATGAGAAAAAGAAAAACAAAACCCAACCAAACAAAAAGCTAACCACCTAAGGAAATAGGGAAAGAATTAAAAAATCACAGAAAAACAATTACTCCACAGATGTTCAAGTCCCCAGCAGCCTGGTAACTTAAAGCTGTGTAACTGTATTAGCAATTTCAAGTTCCTCGAGAAATTGCTGAAGTGGTGTCACTGCAAGTAATATAAAGCAGATGTTAAATGTTTTACCAATACATGCATTATACATTATGTACATTCCCTGAAATTTGATTTTTATAAATTTAACCAGTATGTCATTTTGCTTTGCTAATTTTTAGAACTTTATTTGACTTTCATCCTACCAGGAGAACAGTTTTACCCACACATGAAATTCCGTGTAAACATAATTCTTGCAGTGAAGCAACTGTTCCATTAGGTAGTATAGTCCAGGTCTGTACATACAAAAAAGAAACCACAATATAGAAGAGCTTAACAGGTTTTTCACTTTTTATCATTTTACTAATCCTCATTCATCTGCAAATTAATAAATTAATTCATGTTAATTACATAATTAGAATGAAAGCTCCTCTGACCAGGAACTTAATTTCTGTAAAGTGCTGATCTCACTGCCTGTGCCCTATAAATGATAATGACAGAGCTTAACTACGAACAGTGACATTAGAACATCAGTATACCATGTTTTTTTGGGAATACAGATATCACAGTCAGTATATTACATCTTAAATATTGCAATAAATACACTCTCTAGAAAGCAGCTAATTCCTACATTTTTCAAACCTCAGTGACCTCTGTAATAACATAGTAGGTTTCTTTATCTTAGCAGTCAAGCCACTATTTCTCAGCCTCGGCTGCACTTACTGGGATTTCCCACTAGCACAGCCCACACAATCTCCAATCAATAAACCAGAAACCAATGTAAAAATTACAGTTGAAGTGTGTGATATTGTCAGAGACAGCATGACAGCAGTTCTCTGCACTATGTCTAAGAAGCTACACAGAAAGCACAAACACTCAGACACTTATAACTAATACTACTACTATTATCAGAGCTTCCAGTTTGCTAAACTAAGAAATATCACAATGGATGTTTTGAAAGGAAAAGTTTTCTTCCTGTCAAACTCGAATTCACGATCTGCAAACACCCACATACAAGATTTCCTCGTCTTAATGTGCTTTGTAAAAGAGTGTAGCCAAACAAAACTTTTGCAACAGAAGCACTAACTTCAGTATCAATTAAATCCATGCTGCTTAAAAGCCATGTTGCACCAGAATTCAGCATGCAAGATTGCTGCTCGTGTCCCTCTTATGCCGCTCTCCATGTCACTCTGCTGCAGCTGCCCATCTCACCACAAACTACATGTTAGCTCCTACTGAGTTGCAGTGAATTGTCCCTTGGGATCCTCCACCTGCCACAGCAGATCTGTGACAATTCAAGTATCTGAATTGGTTAATGGCATAAATCATTGCATCCTCTGATCCTTCATAATTGAATCATTTATCCTATTCTGTTTATTCATAAAATATGAAAATACAAAGCTATTCCCATACATGTTGGTTATATGCCTCCTCACTGATCAATGCATTTTCAATTTAATGGACTGAAATATCTTTTCTTAGTGATGTCAGTGCTTCTGAGCAAGGGTAGTGAAGATGAAAAGTGAATTTTAGAAAACCAGAAACATCATTCACTACCAGATAAAACTCCAGGAATGTCCAAAATGCCCCAAATCCCTAGTAAGGAAAAGCTGGTAAGTGCTGCTCTCCAAGTAGTAGCACTTTTCTGTACATCTTCCCATGTGTTCTCTTTGTTCTTTTGCGTGTTAATGAAAGTTCCCATGCAAAGATACCAATTTTCACCCTGGTACCCTAAGGCAACACCTGCTGCTTTTCTCACATTCTTAAAAGAATATCTAACCTTCTCCCAAGGGCAGAATTTTGCTGCTCCATTATTTTTGCCAACTTCTGAACTGAAAGATGCTCCCTCTTGTTCATGTGGCTGGGTGGGAAAGGCACACTGCCAAGTGAAATGAAAATACATCCACACCCAGCTCAAAATAAACAAGCCATGACATGGATAAAAAGAAGAAAGAAAAAATAACACATCCAGAAAACTAGTACTTTTTTTTCCTGTTAATTCAATGTTTTCTAAAAATGGAAGCAATAAATACACAGCAAAAAGTTATTAACAAATCTTAGAGTTGAAAAATAAGGTGGCCCAACTCTTGGGAAGTTACACTGGCACGTAAGAGTGCAGTAAGGTTGGGAGGTTTGGGCTGTGAGTTGCAACCTGATCCTTGGCACCCAGGTTGGTTCAGACACACATGCTCAGCACAGAGGCTATCTGGCTTCACATGGAGGCAGGTAAGTCCTTAGATGATTCCTTCTGCTAGCCAGGGAATTAACAGAGAGAGTCATTTCCTAAAGAGCAGCAATAAGAGAAATTAAAAGACTTTCTACAACAATAGGCTGGCCTTTCATTAGCACTCCAGTTGCAAACCTGTAACAAAATAATTTCATTATCCAGCTGAGCTCCTATAAAAATACCTGTCACAAAAGGACAGATGACAGCGAAATAAGAGTACTAGAGGAATTAAAAGTGTACAGATCCCTAAGAATAGGAAGAAATATGCATATATTTCATGTTCAGCATCCCAGGTGACTCATACATCTTAGTATTAAGCCATCTGCTCAGCTCTCATCTCCGCTAATTCAGTCCTTATGTTGAATTATGCTCCTTAGTTATTTTTGTAAACATGGCACCAAAGTTTTGTCCAAAATGTTGCACCACTCCTGTTGCATGCATTTCCCAGTCTGAAGGAACTGCCATAGGACATGTGGTTACTGCTGTGCCTCAGCAGAATCAAAGGAGGAACATGAATCTCCACCTTCTGCTGAAGGTTCACAGACGTGTCCCACAAGGCTGAGGGAGATTGTTGTTGCATTAACATGACTAACAGCTCCAAGACCCCTCGTGCCAAAGGAAATGTAGAGTCAACTCATTCCTGTCAAAAAGTTTATGATGCTAGACAGTCATACTTATGATGCTTGATTACAGAAGCCAGCAGGAGAACAAATAAATTTGGCTGCAAATATGCTAGCACGTTTAAAAGCAAATCCATTCAGTACTGACAAACACACCTAGAGTATCTTCATTTTGCAGAGTGGCAGACACTTATAAATTGTCTAGCCTTCTTTCTCAATCAAGATTTAGTTGGGTTTTCTAGAGATCACTGCCAGAGTATACTACCATGGCCCTAGCACGCCATAATGCTGGTCTATTTATTATCCTAATTTTATCGGAAGATTATTCACTAATATTAGCCAGGTTTCCTTGTAGAGTTTTGTAGAATTTTTTGTTTTCCTTTGTAGGTTTTCAGAAGAACCTCCACTTTTCTGATGGTTGTGAAAGCTTCAAGATGCATGCAGTAATGTAACAACTCTCAGAAGAGAAAGTCACGGAAAAGAAAGAAAACTGTTGTCTTCTCCACTGAGAAAATTAACTTCAGCAGATAGAGCCTGTGCTCACCACAAAGATATTACTCCTTTTCATAACTTAGATGATTCCAAATTTTCCCAATGACCTTGCCTAGATTAAATTTACAGCCAGGCAATCTTATCTTTTAAAAAAATTGGATTAGTGACACTGAGCTGGGAAGCAGACATCCAATCTGAACCAAAAAAAATTTCAAATTTGATTCAATTTAGCTAACTACTTGCTACATCCAAAACTTCTTTCAGAAGACTATTTTAAAAAAGATTGTAATTGGCTACAAAACCCAAGCTGAGCCATTGCTTGTAAACTGCTACAAAATTCTTATATATATATGTATAAATAAATAAAGAAACACTCTCAAAACAGTAGCAATGAACGAGATATTTGGTTGTAAAAGGAGATTATGTTATTGCATGGAGGTTAACTTTATCCCCAGGTCAGTGCCTACATTTGAAAGGGTGTAGAATGCCCTCAGTGGTATCACCAACATGAAACTTAAGCTACAAAGAACTAAAACCAGTCTGACCCAAGCTATAGGAAGGAACATGTCCCCAGAGGGGCAGCCCTTTTATTTCTCCTTATAACTTTTCCATGTATCTTCTTAAGCAAGGTTATTGCTGGAAAGAACACCCTACTCTTTTGTATATTAAATATTAACATGTGGAAGATCACAAAGAGCCAAAATGTCAATAACTAATCAAAGTACAGATAAAGTGAAATATTTATTTCACTGTTCATATAAAAGGCCACTAAATACACTATTTTGAAAGAAACATGCAGTTTTGTAGAGCGGGGGCAATTTAAGGAAGCAACTATGCAGATTAGTTCTCCTTCCTTTGGAAGCTGCTTCATCACTTTTCTCAACTGTACTTCAGATGACTCCTGGGCAGCACCTGATCACTGAATACAGGATGGTGAGGTCCTTATTTTTTACCTCTCCTAATCTACTTGTAAACAGACTAAGTGTGCAAGAAAAATAATCAATTGCTCCCTACATGGATATGGAGAGAAGGAGAATGGGATTAGGAACAAGTTTTCATGTTCCAGTGCAAACAGCAGCATTCGGAAATCCCTATACTGACATGTCTCCGTAAAGGCTGCAAATTATGTGAATTTTGACAAAGTCTGAGATTGTGAGGGTGTTCTCTGCCTTACCTGTGTTAAAAAACTGCAGGCAACATGGTTGAGGTCCCTGTGGGACCTATTTGGATTATCAGTCTTAGTAGGACTGTGGTTTGAAGCACACAACTACTGCCGAATTTCAAAGCTTTTCTTCATTGTTACTTACCTATTTGTGTTAGAACTATGGCTATTCACTGAAAAGACTGCAGAATCACACCACAGCATTAGTAATTATTAAAAAAAATACATTTCAATAAGATAGTAACAAAGTATTTTTCTATAAAACCTATTCATATCTTGTCTGCACCAAATACACACAAAACAAGTAGAATTCTGTTTACCACCAGTGCCACATATGAAACATTTTCAATTTATTTTCCCAACACCAGGTGATGTGATTATTTTCCTGTCACAATGTTCTAATCCACACCTTAGAATGAAAAGGTTAAACTAGTATTATTTCTCATCAATCTTATCAGGAAAAGCTCAACATCTTGGCCACTTTCCATAAATACAGCACAAGTGAAGGGCTTCTATTTTGTTTACCAAATTTGGGGATCAGACCAGAAAAGTGATACATCACGAAGCTGAGGATGATTTGGTGATTTCTGTTTCACTATTTGAAAACGTTCTGATTACTGACAAAAGCTGAAAGGAAATGACTGAAAGCAGCATCTTCCCTGTGCAGGCTGTGCTGCCGTGCAGGCAAGCATTGCTCAGACCATACGATGAGCTGTTGCCTGTTTCCAATCTTTATGTCCTTTTATTTTAAGTTTTGAACAGAAAACTAAGGCACTTCAACGAAAAAGCAAATCTCTTTTCACTTGCAAGATCCCAAAGTCAGGCCATCATACATGCACACAAAACCACTCTTGGAGGCAAACCTGACATTTATTTTGGCAAGGGGCTAGGGAATGGAGGATAATAAAAATCCAAAATTACACCACCCAACTGGTCAGAACAAAGTCTCTCCATTCTGAAGACACCACGTCAATCCAACAGGCACTACATTCTTTCACAGAAAGTAGCCAGAAGCTCCGTAATTGTGTTAGTTCACTATGAGCAAGATCAACTATTTGCACCTGCTTAGCAGCAGTTACTTCAGAAATACCTGTGCCAGGACTCCTACACTGCACCTGCACAGCATTACAATAGCATTACAAGCTCAACAATAGTTCAGCACAGGCCCACCACAGAATGATGCTCTCTGGACATACTAACCAGCCTGTTACAGATAGCAAACCCTCACCTTTAATCAATGCTTTGCATAAAACCTTTCCCTATCCATGCAGACATCTCCATAAATGCATTACCTCAGTCACCTCACCTTTACAGAAACAATCATGAATATATCAAGATGACAATTCAAAAAGCATATTTTGCATCCTAGTCAAAGTGAAATTTGTGATAAGGTGTGGCCTAGCAGTAAAATATTAATCTTACTGACTTACAGGTGGTTCCTACCTTTATGTTAGCCAAGTTAGTACAGTTCATCTTCAGAAGACGCACATGGAAGGCAGCATGCAATATTCAGATGGGGAATAACAGTTCATAGATATTACAGTTGCAACAAGAAACACTGGGGGGAACTGATAGTTTGACACATGGGGATTTTTTAAATTCTGGCCACTAATTTTACATATATGTTTAACCTAGTACTCCTATTACACTTGAGCTTATTTGACTTTGGCTCATTACCCTTCTAGAGAGAGGAACACAAACAACACCAGCTTCACACCAACAATGCTATTTTCAAACCCCCTATTGTGAAGTATCAGTACTTCTGCTCTGATCACAGCAGTACACACCTGCCTTTTGGTATCTGTTTCCCTCAACAGGGGAGGGAGCTTGAGACTTCCATCTCCAACTTTCCTGGCTACAACCTCCTGTCCGGCCACTGGGGTCCTGCCCAAGGAGGTTACTTTAACTGCAGATTGTATTGGAATTTCTGACTCCTTGCCAAAGCTGAAGCCACAATTTTGTGTCCTGTGTGAGACAGATCAAGCACTTTGCTACCCATCTTTGCCCTGATGCTTCTCTGGAAATGAGGCATAGTCAAAAAACTTCACTACATCAGTAAGGAGGAACAGAGAAACACACAAAGTGCCATTGACCACTACATGTCCTTCCACCCTCAGGGCACTTTTGGGGGAGGCTTTCTGGCTTTCAAAATACGGTACCGTGAATCATGACTAAACTACAATCCAACTGAAAAGCCACAGTACCATACAGAGGCATGTAACGAATGATACGGTTCCTGTTTCTGGCAGCCACCAAAACTAGTTTTTTCCAAAGTCACAAATACAGGCATAATTTATTGCAAGGCTCACCATGCCGGGTTTCCAGTTTACTTCACCTCAGTCTCACCTCAGTGCAACCACAAAAAGTATTTGTAAACTGACAAAGGGTCAGCATAGAATGAGAACATATGTTTGGACAAGGCTCTTTTTGCTGATCTAACAAAAGACTCTCCTCGTGTAAATTTCACAAACACCATTTCCAGCCTGCAATGTCCTGGTTAAATGAACTCCTCCTTCCTATAATTTCTTGAAATTGAACTCCTTCTTGTTCCATCTAAACATGAAGCAACACTCTAACTCCACCTGCTTTTCTCTGCTAATCAACTTCCAGTGTCTCCCATGCCTATGCAGTGATAGAGCTGCAGTGGATGCAAAATTGCAAACATCTGTTGGCACTATTTCCATAATAAGATTATACAAGCCCTTGAAGAACTAAGATCAAGTGAAAAATCCAGAAGACTTGAAAGCCTCATTAGCTTTCTGGTTAATCAGAATCGGAAGTTGTCTTTAGAAGAAGGGTGACTTTTGAGATTTCTCCAAGGACTGGTTTTCACAGCTGTAATTAGCAATTGGTAGTAGGAAAGCAAAAAGCTTTAAACCAGCATTTTTTTCAGAAGCCTGTTTGGAAATGGAAAACATTCTCAAACAGCAGTTGACAAGGAATGCTACTGATCCCCCCATGACAATGGCAGAGTGGAGGCGCACAGTCCAGGGGGGAAACAGCAGCAAAAGGTTATTTGCTGCCACATAGCTTAAAAAGCTCATTGCAATGATGAAGGGAACAAGAGAAACTATACAGAATCACAAAATAGATGGAGCTCACAGCTGATTTCAATGCTGCCTTTAGAAAGTCACAAAAGAAACAGGAGAGTCCCTACACTGTCAGTGCTGTAGAGATCTAAAGCAGCCATCTTTCTTAGAGCTGTACTATAAAACGCGTGTTTGCTGTTTAAGAGCTACTTTTTTCATTATCCAGACTAAAGGATCTACTGACATTGGGCAATGCTGTTTTCACTTTTCACGTCTGTACTCTAAACAAAACACAGGAAAGTCTTCACCTTGAATGCAAGACAAGTGAGCTCCAGGAAGGTGTAAACATTTGTGCTAGGGAAGAGCACTCACACAGATGGTTCTTGGGGGATGGAAGGAGTGACACAATTTGGAAGGAGGAGGAGGCACAGAAGTCATCATTTGGATAAATCTTGATAAGTAATACTGAAGATTAGGAAATTCTGGGTATATGCCACATTTCTTAAGGCTATTCAGGTTTCCTTGAAATCTTGTAATCACCTCCACTTACTACTTTCACAAAAAAGATCTTTCTTAACATTCACTGTGCTTAATTTCAAAGCGAATGCAGGCACAAGAATTTCCTAGTCATAATATTCATATTTTCAGTACTACATTTTGATAAGTTGCATTAAAATGTCTAAACCACAAACTTACAGTGACCTCTGCTGAACAGTTAGTGCATCTTCCACACAGACTGAAAACGGAGCTACTACGCTGCCAATCCCAGCACTTGCAAATTCAGAGCACAAGCAGCATTTTGAAAGGAATGTCACTGTTTGAGCTACAAAACCCAGAGCTTTATTTGATATGAAACAGATAAAATTGTATGCAGAATATCAGGATGAATCTTCTGATAACCCAAAACAAAAAGATCAGCTTTCACCAAAGCTCTCTCTGTCACTTTGTGAGCTATCTAATGCTATTGGCTACAGTAATTTCAACTATTCACTAAAGGATTACACTTATTCCAGTAAATTAAACAACAGGCTGCTTGTGCTTCCAGGATCTAAATAATGACTGTAGCGAGAGCAGCACAGGCTGCAGTACACTAAGAATACTTTGATTTTATAAATGCAAAAATTCAGAAATCTCTTATCTTACATTGTTTTAAAACTATTGCAAATATTTCTCAAAATCCTCTTCCCAGGTTAGGAATAGTTGCCCAGACCAGCCTTGCCAACACTGGACAGCTGCTTCTCTCCAGCTGTGGCCCCCAGCAGAATAGGCCAAGCAGAGAGCTGTCCTGGGCATCCTGGCACCCGTCTGGGCTCCAGAGCGCAGGGCAGTGACCAGGGGAAGGTGATTCTCTCCCACCTTCTCCCTGGGCAGTCTCCCACACGCCCACTATGCAGGTGAAGCCCAGCCACAACTTCGAACCACAGCTCTGTTTATCCAGGGCTAAGAGATAAAAAAGAGTAAGTTCAACAAAACTTAAGAACTGCTTCTGGTCTCTGTTTCTGCGTGGGGGGGCCTGAAGAGAGCAATCATTACAAAAACCCTTTTGGTTTGAATAAAGAGTGGCTTTGTTACTACACCTCTTTTTTTATCAAATATGGAGAAGATCCTGTACACAGGGACATGATATACTTTATTCAAAGCCAAACAAACTAAATGCATTAGAAATATTCTTCTAGCTTAAATTAATTTTAATGCTTTTCAGTATTTACACACAATCTTCTACATTTACATGTGATTTTCAAGTTGACAATATTCTCCCTTAGAAATCTGCATCAGAATCACTGGTGGATTTAGACCTTTAAAAAGCAAGAGAGTTTAAGTAAGGCTACAATGCCAATGCACATAATCACAGACATACCTGTCCTAGTGAATACATTACAACCATCTATATAAAACCATCTATATAAACATGGACATATAAATACATACACATACACACACATACATATATATACACAGAACTGCATTCCTACATGATAACTAAGGCTCTTATTTGGGGGGGGGGAGGAAATTACAAAATTATGTACCAAACTTAATACTATTTCTATAAGCCATCAGTGAAGGAAAACATAGCACGTATTGACAATTTTGCCATCAACTGCCAATTTAATAAATGAACTGCACTTTGCACTCCACAATCATCACTGCTCAGAACTTTCCTTGTGCCATTAGAGAACATCAGAAACTAGGACAAGCCCATGAGGGAGTGTTCCCAATCGAGCACAACCCATCAGCTGGAGAGAACAAGACAGCCCACACCTCCCTCCTTTTCTCCAGCATAGCAGGTGACTGCACTTCTGAGTACAGAATGGGAAGAAAGAGCTCATTTACTTGTTTCTGCCACCAGAAAACACACATTTTGGATTTATCAATGGTTACCAATAACAAGCTCTTATCGCTACTTACAAGAGCCATTTAATCCACACGTGCACCTCCATATGCAACCTTGATTTTACTTAAACACTATCCAGTCAAGAACACCATATTAAACTGTGAGACCAATATAAATAGCGTGATATTTATGTCTCTGTATCGCTTCTAAGTTATTACGCATAAAACTGGACTAGTTAAAACTCCATCTCAAATTGCATTACATGCCATGTTACCAAGCAAGTAGTTTGCATATTGTGCCACCAAGCACTAACACTCTTCTAAGAGATTTCAAATTACTCTGTTTATTTAGACACAACAGCTCCCAAGGCCATGCTCCACTATCAAAGCTACCAGACAGCACCTCCTCATGCCCTACAGCTCTAAAGCCATGAAGACTTGTGGGACACCAGATTTTATTATCTGACATAGTCTAATGAAGTTGTTGTTTATGACTAGAACAAGAGTTCTATTTCAATCTTAAGTACCAGAATAATTGTGAGATAAGAAACAGAGCAATAGCTGGGGTAGTCCCAAGTGTAAGGGCCACAAACTGATCATTTCAAAGCAGTATGGCAAAAAAAGACTCACATCAAATTGGAGCTGAACCAGGACTCACTTGAGTCCAATGTAAAATTTGAGGGTTTTCAGTCTTTAATACTTCACCAAGCTCTTGTGATTTTAATCCAGTTTCATAACAGAAGTTTTAGCTTAAACCTCAAATCCTTCAGTTTATGAAGACATGTTCTCATGCAGTATCACCAGAACGATACTCTCACCATGAACTTTGAACAAATTCCAAGGATTTCTAAAATTGAATTTCTCGAATTTTCAGCACTCAAATCATGATCTTTGTATATTAAGGGAGAGCAGAACTGAAGCTCCCATGATTTAGCACAGAATTAAATGACAGATTTAACTTTCATATCCTTAAAGCAGAACTAAAGCTCTAAGTCAACAGATCGCAAGTTCCTCCAATTATTTCTGTAGAGACCCATGTCAAGCTTCGTAATTCTGACAATTCCTCATCGGACATTAAATACAAGGTTGTGGCTGCAAACCACTCCTTAATGTATCCTATTGTGCCCATTTAACAGTATTTGTATAGTATAAAATGATATCATCTACAATTAGAAAGTACATCATATGAAACTCTTCAATTGCTGACTCAACAGCAAGATGGTAACTTACAAATATTTTATGGCATTTTACAGTGACTATAAAACCACAATATGATTTCCTTATTTTTATGACTCTAAATAAAATTCAGATTTGCTTTAAGCAAATGAAAGTGATGCTCCCACAGGAAAACACATCTTTAGTTTTTACAACATTCCATAACACACAAGATGTACAGAGGGTTTATTTAGCTTCAGAGGCATATTTTGACATCATGAAATTCCCCATCTTTGGCAGTTGTGAGTGACTGGAATTAACTTATTTACTTGGAATTAACATAATAACTTAACCAGATGGTATGAGAGTTACAGTTGATGAGATCAATGACAATAATGTCACCAAGTCTGAGCATCTGACCTTGGCAAAACAAATATTGCAATATTTACAGTTAAAGAAGCAGACAAATCTGTAAAGAATGGCTGTTGGTAAACTGTATGAACACAGAGCTTCTCATTAAGAGAATATGCTACTAGAGAAACTGAATGTTATCTTGTCACCTATTCTATAAAGCTTCCTCCTTCATGAAAAATATTTTTAATATGCATTCCAACCAGCATTCATTTACATATATGTACTAATTTTCTCTTTTATTGGTTCATTTCTAGATTTAACAGACATGTAGATAATTGAAATTTTATATAGCACACTAAACAGAATGTAGGTCATGCACCAATTTTAGCATTTTTATAAACCAAAATTACAACTAGGTAATATACATGCATCTTTTTATTTATTGCAAATAGTTAAAAAACATACTTCATTAATGTATTTTTACCCTAAAGCTTTTTTCAATGTCCAAATAATTTCCCAGTTGCATCTCAAAATTAAACTCCTTAGTTTTCATCTGTAAACCCCAGGGCTTTACTGCACAACACAACATATTTTAATATGGTTAAATGCTACTGATGTTGCAAAATGTTATTCCTTATTGAAAATGGTCATTAATATCACTTCATACTTCAGAGAATATGGTAGTAATTTGGCAATAAAACACACGATTATCATCGTCTTCTAATAACCTGAAAGTGTTGTAATCCTAGGGCCCTAAATGTGTTATGGAATATTATTAGAACAAGCACATTCTGGTCATTATTTAGATGGGAACATTTCCCATGTCTCTCATACCTCATTCAGTAATTGCACACTCCTGCTATAATTAAATCTGCCCATTTTAAATTGTCCATAATATTCCAAGGTTCATTTTCTGGTCCTGTGGGACACATCATTGACTCCATTTTGGGCATAACATACTTTTAATGATGTATTTTAAATTGTTTATTTTTATTTAAGTGACTGTCTAGAATAATAACTTGAAACATCCTGAATTAGAGAAACCATTTTAAAGTGGGGGAGATTAAAAAAACAGCAGTAGCAGCTTCCTAAATATATGAGTGAAATGTCTCTCCCCCCTTGAAGTGACTTTACCTACTTGTCCAGCACTAAAAGTACAGTCTTCCATGGAAAAAATACTGCTTTGAGATGAACAGCATTTACTGGAGACACATTCATAGGAACATAAATGCTCTCTCCAAGGCTTGGCCAGGAGCCTCCCTACCAGAGGCACATGCATGCAGCAGACACTCAATTCATTCCCTTCAGTTCAGACCAACATACCTAACATGGCAAAATAAAACCTGAGTGACGGTCTTAAATGAAGAAAAACTTAAGGCTGGAACTCAGTGTATTTAAACAAACACCTAACCATATCCAAATGTAAACTGTTCACTGTGAGAAAAAATTGAAAATGAATGTGCTTGAAAATGTTTATATTTGAAAATGGATATACTGCAAACCAGGTCTCACTTAAGAGTATTAATACCAGCATGATCTGGTCAGTCCATGAGACATCCCTGCTCTGCCCTGCCAGAGTTTGGACAAGAACACCAAAGGAAAGCTCACTGCTTCCACATCTCAGCTGAAAGCAAGTTCTCATCTAAATGAATGTCCACACAAGACTCACAAGGGATCTGTGCTGGATTTTATGCACAAATAAACTGCAAAACTCACACACACCAGACAAACCGTGGGAAACCCATAAGCAAACTGCATCCAGACAAAGCTAACAAGTGTGCCAGCTCTCCCACTTGGCACCCTCCGCTGAACTGTGCAACACGAGTCTAGGATACCCCTCACAGAACATCAGGTCCCGAAGAGTGGCACCTGGGTTCACTATCTGTTGTGACAACGTAAGGAAGAAAAGTGCATTTGTATTTAGAAAATACTTAAAGTATTTTCCAAATCAATGTGAAATATATAAATACATGACACGTATGAAATACTGTAAAATAAAGAACTAGAAGGAAGATCCCTTTATAAATACGGAACTGTTTACTGAAATGGGAAACAATTCCTTGTGCATCTCTACAACCATCTTTGGTGTTTTAAAATGCAAAGAAATAGAAGATCAGCAGAAATATTTTGCACTACATTTCTGCTACACTGCAGATAACAAAAACATTTCAGGGCTCAACAAAACTACTAAGAAAACAAAGAATCTTCTTTAGTTACCTGTCAATAACAAGCAAACAAAAGCATCCCAGAGCAAAATTCCAAGGAAAAAAAGGGGAACTAAGGTATTGATAAGGCTTTTAACATCTGAGAAGTTAATCTCACATACAAACAGAAACCGTTGTGTTCAAAACATATAAAATTATCATAGACAAAACTGCAGTCAAGCACTCAAAAGTCCCTGTACTTGTCACTTTTTCTGTACATTGTAAATATTTTGCATTCCCATTTACAGCTGGTACAAGATACCCACTGAAAACACCTCAGTTAGAGACTTGCTGAGGTACAGAGAGTCTGTCTCCATGTTTATGCACATGTGGATGAACAAAAGCTGGACAGAAGTCCCCAAATACAACGCTTTGGCAAACAGCAGAAGGTTTCCCTCCTTCTGTGATGTGCTGCTCTCCAGTTGCAGGAAGAAGTCCTGTGTCACACCACCATATTCTCAGATATTTATTTAGGCACTTTCACAAATCTGCAGCTTTACTGGTTTGGACCAACTGGTTTGCTGACAATTAATTTAGAAATAAAGCAATACTTCTAATTGTTAAACTGGCTGATTAAGGAGATAAACATGTTATAAAATTACCTTTGCAATAATACTGTTATCATCCCAAATCATTCAGAATTAGTAGTCTTTGTCCTCCAAAAATTCTAAAAATTCTAATTCTTTTTTTCTTAATTTCAGATTCAAAATAGATCCATATATCTGATAACTCTCCAGTAGCTGGAGTAAGTAGAAAGAAGTGATTCAGAAATTAATAAAGGCTATCACTGAAAACATCTGGGAGTCAGATCAAGAGGTTGAAGAGCCCTACTATGTAACAGCATCTTCCGAAAGAGAAAAGAGAACTTTGAATTTTGAAGTAATGATCTTATTTTAATAGCTTATAGCATTAGGCGTTCCTTTTACACAAGTTAATCATATTTGAATCCTTTACGACAAAACAGATACACTAGTATTACAAATTAGCGGGCCAGATTCTCCCTAACCAGTGTTTAAATATAACAAATATTTCCCAAATGCCTAGGAAAAAAAATGATGCATCAGTTACAGCCATTTGCTGGTATTTTTAATACATATTTGTTATCTATTGAATAAACACTAAAAAATACATACCATAAAACTGCACCTATGGTTATTTTATCCATCTTCATTTATGGTGGCTTACAGGCTGAATATGTTACAAATTTTCCAACATTTTAATTGGAAGTTTAAAAGAAAAAAAGCTTACTAAATTCAGATCTTTTATTTCCTTAACATTTACTGATTTTTACCAATGCAAAATGAAGACCAGCTCTTCCATAACGAGGTGTTCAAAAAAATGCGTATCTCAGTAAAAGACATACAGGTAGAAATATGACCTCATCTACCTTTCTGCTTAATAAAACACTGCTGTTACTATTTTTAATCTTTCAGAAAATTATTTGAAATCTAACAATTGAAACAGGCGATTACCCAGGCGGGGCGAGGAGGAACAAAATCACAGCACAGAAAAAGCCCCTGAGTGTAATTAAAGACATTGAACACAAGAGGTAGCTCGTGGCTCCATGTTCTTCCATTCTACTCTGAAACGGGAAAGGAAACAGGATGGCAGATAGAGCTGCCACAGTGAAAGATGTGTTTTTAACAGCAAGGCGGAAATAAGAAAGTTTTCTGAGCCCAAGGCACTCACAGGGAGCAACGAGTGGGTTATTCTGGGTGTACCTCTGTGGAAAGCACCTTGTTCACTCTGAGTCATTCTATAGCAAAGCCCTGAGTCCACACAGAAAAGTTTGTTTTCATCCAGGCTGCTTCTTTTTTCCCCAATAAAACGGAATTCCATCTGCTTCACATATAACCCCAGTATTTTCATGATGATCATTATAACTTCCCATAATTCCAGGCCACTTTTATATGATAAATACACCTTTGTGAAAGCACAATAATAATTATATTGAAGATGTAATTATAAATGCACAAGTTTTCACCCTTGTTTTCAAATATGTTAATTAAAATCTAACAGTTGCAGAAAAAAAATCAGCTAAAAGGAGCATGATGTGTATAATATTATCAAGTAGACTATAATTATTACCCCTTCCTGATAAATATGTTCAGAGAATTAATACTTCAACACTGTGCATCTAATCGTTTTAATCATCCTTTAATACAATGGACAAATCCATCAAAATCTAAACAGGTTCACTCACTGTTATGTTTCTAAAAGTGCACACCAGGAACTTCCAAATGCTTCCTAATGACAATAATTAAGCACCTGGCTACAATGACCTGTACCTGTCTGTAGTTCATTCTCAAACAGTTTCTCCCATCGATGACACACATGCTGAGAACAGAAAGAGAATATTCATTATGAACAATAACTCTGGACTGCAGAAGGCTGAAACGGCTGGAGCAGCTCCCCGCTGCCCTGCCTGCCACGGCCCTGGAGCGGCACATGCTCAGCTTTCAGACCAGGTGCTACAGAACAGCTGTGAGCACCAGGCTTACGCTCACCTGCCTGTAGCAAATATGCTGTGAAAAAGGCTTTATAAAGAGCTTTTAGGCTTGCCTAAAAATACAGACCACCTTAATTTTATACAGTTTCTACATGTTACCCCAAAGGATCACAGAATAATGCCCAAGACCTTACTAAAGTCACGTTTTGTCTTTTGCAAAAAGAACAAAAGAAGCCTGTATGTTAATGCCACAGGTACAGTTCCTAATTCAACCAAGATAGAGGTGCAGGTGAATTTTGGACAGAGAACCTTTCACACACACTAGCAGGACTGAAGCTCTCTCTACTCAAGTAAGATGCAACCTTCTCCTGTGTATGTATACAGACCTAAACAAGCACACATACACAAATTTCAGAATAGGATCTGTTCTTTGGGGTTGCATCATCAGGGCAGTCATATGTCCCTGCAATGGCAGGATCCCAGTTTTAGCCAACGTTCTTCAAATGAATGAATGCACTCAACATAAAAAATCAAATTATGACCTACCAGTTAATCTTTACCACAAAACCAGTGCTAAGAACTGCGTAAAACGCTCTGCTTTGAATAAAAGCTGTTCTTATCAACAAGAGATTCCCTATGGAATAAATGGAGTGAGGGAGATTTTGGCAATTGCTACTGCAATGTGCAATATTCAGTGCCATGACAAATCAAATCTTACTGTCATCTCAGTAACCAGTTCCCGCTCAGAATCTTTTAGTAATGGATCTCAAAGCACTTAATGTTTTATGCTGAAAAGCAAACCATATATATAAAAGCATTTAATACTCAGTGTGCAGTAAACTCCACGTAAGATTTCTATAGTATAAAATTTACCAAAGCATAAGAAACCACAGCTGTATATATATATATTTATATATATATATATATACACACATATTCCCTTAAAGGAGCACATACTGAAACATAAAAGGGAAAAATACACTATTAGTGCATATTTGAGATAAAAATCCCACGCCACTTAACTTTGCACCATGTTCTTGAGAAACATATAAATGCAGCTAAAAACTATACTAGTTCCATATGTTTACTGAAAACAAAAACACGACCTTAAGTTTCAATCCTGATTTACTTTCAGAGCTCATTAACTCCACATAAAAATGCCATTATTAAAATTTTAAACTGCAAAGATATTATAAACTAGCATCCCTTTCATAATCTGTAAATCTATTATATTCTACACTGTTTTTTTCATGTACCCATTTCAGGTGCTGTTGACAACATCGGAAGCAATGACTCATTCCAACAATTTTTATTTAAATAGCTGTAGTAGACTTAGTGAAATATTTAACCTAAGCAGCTCAACACATTTACGTTTCAGCATAGCTGTAGTCACTCAGCGGAAAATACAATTTTCCCAGTTTAATTGAGTGTACGGTACCTGTGACAGCCCTGACACTAATGTGTGAACTGCCATACTGCTAACACACAGAAGCAGGTAATTCACCTAATGCTCTTACCCACCTAACATCGCTAAATGCTGATGTTTATTTGACAAGACAAACCAGAGGAATCTGATCCTGGAACACGTAGAGGTTGAAGCACCAAAAGAGATTAAATATCAACTAGGGCAGCTGGATACTATTTCATTTTGGCCTGAACTCAAGCAAAACGTAACACGGGCAACCTGACTGGAAAGCCAACAGGAAAGGCCCAGAGCGACAAGAGCCTTTAACCAGGACCTGCATCTTCTCCGCCCTCGCCCCCCTTAATTGCCTGCTGTTAATGAAAACTGCTTTATTCCAGCCCCCAGCTCTGCAGAGGTTCCTTTGGCTCCTTCGCCAACAGGGGCAAAGAGCAAGAGGAGCCACTGGGATGGCTGAGGTTGAGCTCGCTGCCAGAAAGGGGTGAGAGAGAATCAGACACACAGATAACAAGCACACTCCTACAATTTAATCATTTCTGGCAAACAACTCTGCAGCACTGGGCAAGATGTCTGGAGTCCATCAAAGTCAAGGGATTTAGGCATTTAGGCACCCAAGACACTCCTTTAAGTTGGAGCTCTGACAGCATCTGGACACAAGGCTTTTGCAGAAGCTAACTTTAGCTCCACTCACTAATCTGCTTATGCTCCCCCAGTGATCAACAACCAGAGAATAGTTCCACCAAAGTACAGCTCAGGGAGGCCAAACCATGGCTGCTCCTTCAGCAGGATTCAGAGCCAAAACCTGTTACCGGAGAACAAGGAGCGCAGCCTCACACTAGGTGCAGTTAGCCTTCAGGAGGGACATCACAGACTGACATGTTAATATCATATTTGCAAGTACCTGAACAAGGCAAAATGGACTATCTGAGAAGGCTTTAATAGAATTTGTTTAATTATGAACATAAAAATGTTTTGGCTACTACAGATGAGGCTTATTACAAATCATAGAATGTTAAGGGATTGGAAAGGACTTTAAAGGTCCTCTAATCCCAACCCCTCCTGCCATGTGCAGGGACACCTCCCACTAGGCCAGGTTGCTCAAAGCCTTACCCAGCCTGACTGTGAAAACTGCCAGGATTGGGGCAAATATACTGTGTTCAAAATGGACAGCAGGGACAGGGAAGTACTTCTCACTTGGTAACCAATACAGTTATTCCAATATAATTCCCTAGACTATGTCAGAAGATCTTTCCAAGCTTTGAAAAAAGAAAACTGAATTACTGTAGTCCTCTTTTATTATTCACTTAGACCTCTCTATAAATATCCTAGATTAAGAAGTACTCCACCTATCACATTATATATTAAATACAAACAAGTGCTCATGTTCACACTCAGTGAATACATTTCCATGCTGCTACATCACTAGATGGCAGAATCATCTCTTCATCTTATCAATAACTGTTATAATGCACTACAAGTAGAAAAAAAAAAATTAAAATTGTTTTCAGAAAATTCACACCACTGTAAATATCAACGTAAATTTAAAAGTACTGAATAACAGTCACTTAATAAAAGTGTGGTGAATAACATTCTATACTCTAACTCCACAGAGAACTAACATCTTTACCCTAGCATGTAAAATATCTAGCTATTGCCAGTTCAGCAGTACCATCTTAGAAAAGTAGGAAGTAACATTTACATTTTTTTAAGTTAAACATATAATTTACACATTCATTGATTGATGCTCATACAGAAAGCTAAATGTTTGTCATGAACCATTAATAAAATACTTTTTTCTACAGAAAACCTACACAAAGAGGTAAGCATGACAAAACTTCAAACTGTGATGTAAAAAGAAAAATAAAATTACACCATCCTATGCTAGTGAGTAGAGATGTTTTTGTTAAATTATAAACTATAAGCACAAGATCTCTGTCCTTAGTTCTAACAACTACCTCAAAGCTCATTACTTTGGATATAAAATTGAAAAGGGGCAAAAAACCCCTACAAATCCTCAACATTTAACTGAACTCAGTTTCATCTGTCATTGTAAGGCCCATCACAGAGTCCTCTGACGCTCACACATGAAAGACTGTGGCAGACCCAGTCTCTACCACTCCAAACAGCTTAGGATCATTCCTCAGTTCTGCCATCTGCTTCCCTCTACAGCTCATTTATAGTTCTGTCTGAGAGCACAAATCTCAGTCGTCTCCGAAAAAAACTGCTGGTGACCTTCTCCTGTTGACAATAAAAGCTTGGTATTTACCCTTACCCTCTATTTCCTACTTTTATTTTCTTTTTTTCCTTAGCTATAGACAAACTTCTCCCTTATTCCATGGCTGTTAAATCTTCTTTAGAGCTTCTGGAGAGAGACCTTGCCAAACATCTTTCAGAAATCCAAGTGAGAAATATCAAATGGATCATTCTAATTCCACCAGAGTAACCCCAACAGATTCGTGAAATATTACTTACATTAACAAACACAGGAAGGAGTAAGAAAGCATACCAAGCCTGTCCAAAAGATCAGATTCATAAAAACATCTGAACTTAAGAAGAGCAATCAATTGCAAAGTCTTCCTTCATGTTTGTTCCTTTGCCAACTCAGACCCCGCTCCTGCTTACAAGCAGCTGTATTGTATAACAAAATCTGAGCTGGCTGTGCCACATTCCTTCTCCTCATTACCAGGGTGTATCATACCAACAATTTCTCCAAAACAGTCTTGCCCAGAGTCACACAGGATGTTTGTTACAGAGTCAAAACACAGCCAGCCACAGGAGGAGTGGAACATCAGTTTTCCCCAGAGGTCCTCCAGCTGTTCAGCTGACTTCCAGGAGAGAAACCCGTCTATCCTCTCTCCTTTCACAGTCAGATCACTGAGGTTTCTGTATATTATGGTTATATACTGAATTGGAATTCTCTTTTTTAAAATCTAGGTACATCTTACTTTCTTTAATCACCTATCACCTTAAAAGTTTCTCCTTACAAAAAAAAAAAAAATAAAAAATTGATCCTGTCTTAATTCTCTCTACTCTGAAGTTCATTGCCATGTCACTAATTTACTGCTTCCAAACTTTTTCTATTAAATTAATTCACTGTGTTAGAGATGTTGCTATTGATTTATCTACTGAACTAAACACATAATGAAGCAGAAGGTAAAACCAATAAAAAACACTTTATTGCTTTTTTTTTTTCCCTCTTCTTATTAATTTTGTCATGGCTTCTAGAAAAATTCCCACAATAGCAACAAAAAGCCATACACTTTTTCACTTCAGTCTCTCTGTAAAACGAGCTTTCTAGCAGTAGAGTTAAGAAAATAAGGAGTGATGGAAAGATAAACCCAAAACCAAATTGAAATAACTTGAGAAATAAATTGAAATTACTTAAAAATTCAGGTTCCATTTTAAAAATTAATATAACCAGCATTTTTTTGAAGAGACATTTTTTGCTTCAGATTATAGTTTCTATGGTACAGTTTTAGGATTATAGCAAAGAAATTTGAATCGAAATCAGTAAACCTAAAGGCATTTTTTTGTTTGACCAAAGCATGAGCTACAGCTGCTACATTTTATGAGTCCAACCTAAATGCTGATCTAAACAGTATGAGCTAAGACAAGCTAGGTCCAAATATGCAACAGGTTTTCAATTTCAGGGTATGAGAATCATGAAGAATCATGCAGCAAAAGATTAATGTGTTAAGCTCTGCAAGTTAGCAAAACATAAATTCACTGAGTACATCAATACATACCTATCAACTTCACGAGTGATTTAAAAGTAGCCTATCTGGGCTCCACATCGCCAGGCTGTTACATTTGGAAATGATTAAGAACAGGTAAGAGCAGTTTCAAATATTTATTTAACCTGGATTCAATATCCAAACAGTATCTAGGAGGTCCTATGGAAACCTGAAGGAAACTCCATAAGATAAATGCAATACACCTTCAGAGGGGCTAGTTAAGCACTTTCTCTCCCAGTAAAAATAGAGTGAGTGTACACATAACAGCCTAATTTTTTTACTTTGGTAGATGAAAATACAGTTGGTTTTTGGAAGCCATAAAAAGGAAAGGGGTGGGAAAGGGGACGAGCAGGTACAACAAGGTAGTTATCCCGATCTTTGCACCAGTGAGCATCATACACCCGCTCCATAACGTCTTTACAGCACAATCCTTTACATGATTAGAAAATACCCCCAAACTCCTTCTCATTTGATGGCCACTTAAGAAACAGAGCACATGAATGGCAAGGAAAGACCCAAGAGGCAGAGGGCTAGACAGAAATGCCCTGAAGACCTACCCTGCTTTGGTTGGACCTTGCTGCCTACAGTCACAATCCTCTAACTTGCAAGCTAATTAAACAAGGATGGCTCCATATCCACAGAAATAAACAGCTTACTACAGAGTTTATTTGCTTACTAAAGCACCAGTTTATCATCTGTAGGACTAAACTCTTGTGTTTTTACTGATTAGCAAATGTCAGCTATTATTCTTTTAAGATGTATGACGGGGGAAAAAAAGTTTAATTCCCTGTTCTGTAATCCACAAGTAGCTGTTCAGGTGCCTAAATACTGACTCCAAGACATTAAGCCAAAGGCAATGCTCAAGTTACCTAGTTCATTTGCATCTGACTTAAGTGTCTGTATTCAGCCCACCTAACTTCTGATGGAGCATGGAGAAGGAGAAAGAAAAAGGAATTCATTATATTTGTTCTATTTCAGTAAGTGAACGTATTTTTACACGCACAGAACTAGAGTTCAGTGAATTGTTCTACAGCAGCAAGCATCAACATTTGTAACAATTCAGGAAATCATTGTCATTCTAAGAAGACAAGAAACCATTACACCATTGCTCTGCATCTGCTTCCCCCAATGCAAATCTGTCCGTGTCTGTGAGCTACTGCTGGTGCCAATGCTCCAGTGCCTGTCTGCGAGCAAACAGGTGCAGCAGGCTGATAGGGAAGGGGTGGCTGTCTCACTCTGCAGCTGCAGTGCTGGTATTGTACCCAACCAGTGCCGTACGCTGAAACGACACTGCCCACTGTCATCCATCAAAGCGCTATGACAGTGTCAAGAAAGAAATATGTTCTCTGCTGACAACTTGTTTTAATGAAAATGCATTGCAATATTTAAAAAGTTTTCAAAGCTGACTTCTCTTTCTGACAGCTGACAGATTTATGACAGCTATTTTGATGAAATATGCGCAACAAGATTAACAATATTCAAAATAAAGGAATCAATATAGTCTGCCTGAACGTGCCAAAGTACTAATAGAAGAAGAGAAGGTAACTCAGTAAAGCAAGGACTGTAAAAGACAATCTAAAGCAGCTTCATAGGAATGTTTCAAGTTTACAATATTTATAAAATTAGAATAGCCCTTAATGAACAAATTGGCTTCAAGAGTGACAGACTGTGGGATACTGCAGTTCTCACAAGCACAAACACTTCATGTTTGAGCTTATTCTCAATAAAACCAGAATGAAAGCAATGAAAGACAAGCACACACTAGAGTTATTGCTACCTCAATTTTCTTGGGTTTTCTTTTCAGGAAACAGGAAACAATTGTGTGGGTTTCCTTTGGTTTTGTGGGAGTTTTCTTTAGTCAGATTTTTTTTAAAGAATTAGCAGATGAAATAGAAAACTATATTATGAAAACTTTCCATAACTCATCTTAAAGATGATCAGCACAGAAACAACTAAAGCGTTTTTAAGTGCTTTTCTAACCATCTATTTAATATGTATCACATACAGCAGATACAAGTTTGAACTCCCATGAAAAGTTTTTTCTCATCACTAGGAATAACTATAACCACCATCCTGTTCTTCACTTCTTTAACTTCTTTCCAACTTCTGGTCATAAATTCTATCCTGTGCTTCAGCAACCACTCAGGGACGGATTTTGAAACCATCATATTCCTACATAAGTTCTGTCTCTGCTGAATACAAAAACAAGAGGAGCTGGGAGCCATTGTGCAGCAGGAAACCTGATGTATTTGCCATCACAGAAACATAACTCACACAACCAGAATGCTGCAAGAGATGGCTACAAACTCTTCAGAGGGGACAGGCAAGGAAGATGTGATGGGGGTAAGCCTGTATATGTTAGGGACAGCTTTGATTGCCTAGAGTTAAATGATGGTGACACTAGGGTTGTGTGTTTATGGGTAAGAAATGGGGGGAAAGCCAACAAGGGAGATACACCAGCAGCCCTGGCTAACCAGGGAGGGGCCAGGTGACTGGAAGTTGGTAAATACAATGTCCACCTACAAGAAGGGATGAAAGGAAGATCTGGGAAACTACAGGTCTGTCAGCTTGACCGTGGTGCCAGAGAAGGTCATGGAGTAGATCCTCTTGAGTGCCATTACGCAGCACACACAGGACAACCAGGGCATCACAGTTAGCCAGCAGGGGGTTATGAAAAGCATATCCTGCTTGACCAACGTGATCTCCTTCTATGACAAGGTGACCCGCTTAGTGGATGAGGGGAATGCTGTGGATGTTGTCTACCTGGACTCTAGTGCAGCCCTGGACACCGCTTCCCACAGCATTCTCCTGCAGAAAATGGCTGCTCATGGCTTGGATTGGTGTTTAATATCTTTATCAATGATCTGGATGAGGGGATCAAGGGCACCCTCAGTCAGTTTGCAGACAACACCCAGCTGGGTGGGAGTGTTGAACCCCACCCAGTAGGTAGGAGGGTTCTGCAGAGGGACCTGGAAAGGCTGGATTGATGGGCCGAGGCCAATGGTACGAGGTTCAACAAGGCAAAGTGCTGGGTCCTGCACTTGGGTCACAACCCCATGCAGTACTACAGGCTGGGGAAGAGTGGTTGGAAAGGAGCCAGTGGAAACAGACCTGGGGGTGCTGAACACAGGCCAGCAGTGTGCCCAGGTGGCCAAGGAGGCAAATGGCATTCTGGTTTGTACCAGCAACAGTGTGGCCAGCAGGACTGGGGCAGTGATTGTCCCTCTGTATTCAGCACTGGTGAATCTTGAGTATTGTGTCTAGTTCTGCATCCATCACTACAAGAATGACATTGTCATGCTGGAGCATGTCCAGAGAAGAGCAACAAAGCTGGTGAAGGGTCTGGAGCACAGGTCTTATGAGGAGCAGCTGAGGGACCTGAAGGTGTTTAGCCTGGAGAAAAGGAAGCTTGGGGGTAACCTTATCGCTCTCTACAACTACCTGAAAGGTGACTGGAGCCAGGTTAGGGTTGGCCTCTTCTCCCAAGTAATAAGAGGAAATGGCCTCAAGGGAAGCTTTAGATTGGATCCTAGGAAAGATTTCTTCACAGAAAGAGTTATCAACCATGGAAACAGGCTGCCCAGAGAAGAGTTTGAGTCACCATCCTTGGAACTATTTAAAAGGTATATGGATGTGGCACTTTGGGACACGGTTTTGTGGTGGACTCGGCAGTGCTGGGTTAACAGTTGGACCTGATGATCTTAAGAGGTTTTTTTTCAATCTAAATGATTCTTTGATTCTGTGATTCTAACTATGCAATATACTATTTTTGCTGCTTTCTTAACTTTATTTGTCATTTCTTGACAACATCTAATTAAGCTGAAAGGCAATTTTCACAAGATTGACAAGGAAAATAAGATCTTGATTTTTCAGTTTTAAACTTACACCACATGAGACATCTCCCTATTTCTGACCATACTGAAAACTGAGTAATAAAAGCTGCGGGAGAAAAAAGAAAATTAAAAGACCATTGATTTTTTCCCCCAAGAAATTGCTCTAGAAGAAGAGCTGTCAGTCACAAACACTGATACTATCTCAACAGATGACAAGAAGCTAGTTACAGCAGAAGTGAGAAATACGAGCATCACTCTCTCACTACTTTGTATTTATTTTAAATAACAGATGAACAGTCATTAATATTTACTGTATTTCAAATCAGTCAGATAATGCAATCTTCAGCCTCAAGTCAGATTAGGCAGCAGCTGGTTAGATGGATGTCATGTGTCAGGGGCTGTTCTTCTAAAAGCCACTAATACCGTCAGTGAAAATTACAGTCTACAAATCAAAAGAACCTAAGTGTTTGAACTGAAACACATATGAAATCAGACAGTTCCCACTGGATTTTCCCCATGTGCTATTACCTCCATGATCAATTCACACTTCAAGTGACAGAAATTGCTGAGAAAGCAAAACATTACTTGCTTTCTATCTGAGAATTATACTTTGAGCCAGGGGACATATTTTTAGATAATTAAAATTAATTTTCCTTCCTTTTTGTCAAGAAATATTAAAAGCAACCTGCTGCAAAGCAAAATGCTCACTCACTCTCGCACAGAACAATAGAGGGAAAAATTTTGTTGCTATTACAAAAGTGACAACACGTTTTTGGAAGTGAGATAAAATCCTTTTCCATTAGTAAATTCTGTAACATTAAAGCACAACTTTCTCTAATAGTATTAAAATGAAAACAAAGACCACTCAGAACTTCAGTGACTGTGCTCAAAATACATGTCAAAACATGGCTTATATAGCACAAAACCCCAAAGTTTTACCCCGCACAAAGGTCATCATTTCATAAAAACACTCTCAGAGTACTTTAGGCGTACTTTTATGGACTTAATGGTACTAAAACACTCGTTTTCTTTTTCCACCCAGTTTATATTTGGTGTATTTTTCCCCCTTAACTGGAACAGAATGGCTAAACCTAGAAATGTATTATTGCAGCTGGCAATAGTCTCCTTTGAAATGTCATCCTCATTTCAAGGATATAATGCTGCACAGTAAGCAGCAAGCTAAATACATAGAAAAGACAGCAGAAATCAGGTAGGGATTCTATTAAAAAAGCATCCCGCGTCCTTGCTAATCAGGGAATTTCACCAAGAATTTTAAATTAATAATTAGTGTGCAGCAGTACTGGCTGGGTGGCAGCTGTATTTGTAGAGTAGGTTTGTGAAAAAGGATGGGCAGACCCCTCCAGGACAGCACCTGGAAGGTGAGGCAGGAGTGTACCCTCATGATGAAGACAGCTGCCTGCAGACGAGGCTGGGACAGCATGAGTGCAGTTGGCATGTCCTGGGACAGTCACCAGCACGGCAGGGGCTGGAGCACAGGATATACAAGGAGAGGCCAAGAAAGCTGGGCTTGTTCAGTTTTAAGAGAAGGCTAAAAGAGAAGATTGTTGTTGTCATCTGTGGCCTAATAGAAGGGCAGAGAGAAAACAGACCTGAGATCTTCTGGGAGGTGACCCAGAAGTGGGAGGAGAAGCAACAGTCACACTAATTGCAACACCGGGAATTCAGCTTAGGCTTTGGAAACACTTCTTCACCTTGGCAGCAAACACTGAAACAGGTGCACAGACAGGCTGTACGATCTCCATCTCTGGAGATGCTGAGATCCAGACTGCACAGGCCCTGACTGCAGCAGGGGGTTTGGCTTGGTGACTCCAAAGGTCCCTTCCAACCTCAATCATCCTGTAGCTCTGTGACTGTTTCACTTGTCACTGCCCTTGGAGCATGCCTACATTTCAACAGCAGGGTGAGTATTTCCAGTTGTGAGCAGTTTGGTGAACACACACAGAAACTATCAGCTCAGAATGCTGCATTTTGCCAAACTCAGCCCACTCTTTCATGGGTCACCACCAGCCTTTTGTGGGCGCACACACAAGACCAAGGACTCGCCTTCCCTCGCACCTCCTGTGCTCTCAGCACCGGGTACTGCTCTGCACTGCCAAATCAGACACCCAGTCGACTGTTCTGCTCCCTTGGCTGGCACGGTTGGGCGCCTGAAGGCCATCCCCATCCAGCATTACTAAGGGAGACTCATGTTCCGCCATAACATCCACAGCCCAGGCAAAGCTGCTCCTGACTCCTTGCAGCACAGGGCTTTGTCTCTACCCCTTCTTCCAGGCCCCCTGTCCTGTTTTTTCTGGCAGGGTTATCAGCACACTGACCCCGCTCCCCACAACCAACAATTCCCAGTGCTGGAGCCAGGAGAGGTGGGAAGCACAGCCACAGCCAGGGGGAATGTGAGGCCACTCCCCTCCGCAGCACCATCACAGCCCTGTATCAGCTAAAACCTGTCACAAAGCCACACCTTTAGGAAACCAAAAGTGTGGTTAATCACGTTAATTCCTACATGAGCTGCAACAACAATTACTCAGGCAGAATTAAAAATAATAGATCGGTTCAGACCAGACGAACCTGTAAACTGTCAAAATAAAAGCCTAATATTTTGCTTGCATTAAAGAAATAACCAATTAAATTTTAAACCCTCCTGGTAATGTGCTGTTATTTCAACACCACAACAAAATATTTCTTGAGATGGTATGACTGCATGTAAAGTCATAACGGCTTCCAGGACAAGGTACCAAGGGAAGGAACCCACCACCTCTGGGAAAGGGCAGCTTCTTTCTCAGTGCACTGGAGATCAGCAGAGAGGAGGAAATGCCACCAAGGCACCATGATTTACACTGCTGTAGGGAGCACCCTAATCTACCACATCTCCACAAACAAGCCTCAGTAAGAAAAGGAAAGCAGGAATTCCTTGGCCCATGATGGCCAAGCCTCTTACTACCATGCCACTCTGCTCTGATTTTACTCTGTGTTTCACTGAAGGTGGGCTTGCTTCACCAGCTACAGCCCACCTTAACCTGCTACAACCACAGTTTTAATAATAACAGCTAACCACTGTGGTTAACAGCTTGCCATGCTCCACAGGGAATGAGTTTTGCTAGACCGAGTTTTTTCTAACAACCCAGCTGCCAGAGGAACCTACACGCTCTTATCTCCCAGTGCTCTGTTACACACATCACATGCTTTTTCTCTCTACGTGCTTGTCTGGTTCCACTTGAAAAGAAACAGGATCACATTTTTCACAACAAATTCTGAGGGCTCACGCTTAAAGCTGACATCCTTCCCCCCAGAGAGGGCATTTGAGATGCCGCAGAGACTTCAAAACAAGCTCTTGCGTAAGATTCAAAGAAAACCAGTAGACGAAAGGTAATCACAGCTCATGGTTTTCAAAAACTACATCTGAAAATTAATTGAGGTTCCTCTCATTTTTAATTTTTCTTAATTGCTTAGTTATTATAACAGATTACAAACCATCTGCTTTGCTGGTGCTGGTGCTATGGGTTTTGCTCACCAGATCTGTCACACACCAGTAGCCCTACACCTGGCACATCTACTATGTATGTTCTTTACCACAGAGTGTAATGTGGAACACCATTGCTCTCTCTGAGCAGTCCTCTCCCCTCACATCCCCAGTCTCCTCAGTGCCATTTTTCCACTCAGTGTCTCTCTCTAGTAAGAAAGCACAAAGTGTAACTCACAGGCCTTTGCCTGCTCTCAGAAGCTCGTAACAAGGGATCTGGAGGACTCCTGTTAACTGAGCCGTATTTAAACACAGGGAGTGGAAGATTTTCTAACAACACCCTCTTTGTGTGTATTGTTCCACATCTGCAACAGCGGGCAGTGAACCCCACATGGTTCTGGAATTAGAGAGTTTGAAAGAAAAGGGGGAAAAAAGTTTTTCAGCTCAATTCTATGATGCTCCCTGGAAGAAAAATAGGAATATACGTGAGCAAGCCAGAAATCTGCAGTCTATGCAAGCACTTTTTACTCGTGTACAAGCCTGAAACCCTGCCAAGTTCCAAAATGTTGTATCCAAAACATAAGTAGTTACAGGAAAAACAGTTTTAGATCTTAATTAATCCACTGAGACTCCAGTCCATGTCACAGTAATCAGTCAGCTGGCACTGACAAAGAGAAAGAGGACTTGAGAGGCTCCCACAGAACAGCTAAAAATAGCAGTGGATCTCTTTTTTATGTTCCCCTGCACATAAGGATCTTGCTCTCAGTTTCTGTCTTTTTTTCATTTATAGGTTTTTACTTCATGCAACCCAATTTGTTCCTCATTCAAAACTTAAAAAGAGGCAATCTCTTCTCCTAAAACTATCAAACATTTCACACATTATGTAGCACGACGCCCTGAGAAGGCCAACCTACGTGTTTCTGCAGTGTAGTTTTTCAACTCATGTGACAATACCAAGCAGCCAGTGAAAGTAATTGCCATGAGATTTTCTACCTCAGAACACATAAATCTAGGGGAATCAATAGAATAAAACAGTAATCTGTAATAGCAACTTGATGGGAGGACTATCTTAAAAGATGGGATATTTGATATTGTTGGGTTTGAACACTTTATGATTTTCTATTTCTAGTAAATTAGCTAAGGCTAAGCTAGCAACAACAACAAACAACAAAAATCCCCACACTAAAAAAAACAACAGCAAGAGCAGTGCAGCAATTTGCCTTAAACACAATCACATAATTGTAATTCAGAAAATGTGACAAACGCCTTTTAAAAATGTTTTCAATACTATTTTACCAGTTATCTAATTATTCTAACTAGAAGGGGGAAGGTCTAAATTAAAATTTTACCACAAAAAGAAAGAAAAGAAATCAAACTCTGCAAAGAAAGGGAGTCCACAATACAAAGGCCAAGCAAGCAGAAAAGGATTTAGTAGCATATTGTGATTTAGAGAGACTTTGATATCAATCTACCAAAACATTTCGAAAAATAATTTTGGCTTGCCTGCCTGTATAAGCAGAAGCAGAGTCTTCTTCCTCCAGGGAACCACCCAAGTAAAACCACATATATTGTGAGCAGCAAAGTCTACTATTGTCTCCTAAAACAGCAAAGACCAAAGCAGAGTTTTAAATGTTCTCAGATGTCAAACATCTATTAGAAAAATATTTTTTAAAAATAGAACGAATGAAAGAAAGAAAGAGGACTCAACAAAAAAGTAGAGCATTTTTAAGTAACATTTCTGCTGGTGCAATAACTGAACAATTGCTCACTCAATAACTCAGGCTCGGAACAAGCGTGTGCAACCACCGCAGTTACCCTGTACTGAGCAGAGTTAGGTCTGGCTGTTTGAAAACTCTTCAGATTCTGATAACTCCAAACACTTCATTTTCTTCAGTATTTTGAAAGTTCAACAGTAACAAATGCATTTGTGCTTTGTGTTCACCAGCATTTTCAATACACACAAAAGGATGTGAACTGCCACTGTGAGAAGAGAGGGAAGGCAGAGAGGAGGAAAGAATGGTTTTGTCTCACTTAATTATAATGATCTGAAAAACGAGATCAGGCTTGTAGGAAAAGTTAACTTTCCTTACAGTTAACTGGAGCATTTAGAAGGGATAAAAACACATTCTTCAGATCTATCCAATCCACAAAAGTTGATCAGAATGGAGCTTTGTCTAGAATGCTTCATTTCAGCTGTATCACCCACTAACATGCTGTAACCATGCAAAAGTAGTAAAAGTTTCTTAAAATTACTCCTATAATTGTGAATCTATAAGTACTGCAATTCAGACACACATCCCTGTGAATAATGACTTTTAGTAAAACAGTTTTTCTGGAAGTGACACCATAAAAGATTATTAAGTTGAAGCAGATGATTTTTTTTTTCCTTGTCAATAAAAATAGAATTTAGAGGATTAAATAATTAAACCAACTAGAATATACATTCAGGACTTGTTCAAGCAACAGCTTGAAATCAGTAATTGAGCATACTTTTTATTAACCACTAGAGGTCATACAGTAACCATGGCAGCTATCCAAAAGGTGAGAGGACTCAAAACCTTCCAGTCCAGTAAAATCAGAATACAGGGATACTCACTGATTTGCGCCTACAAATGAGATTATTAAATTAATTTTAGTAGCCTATTTTCCCAAAAGACCTAATGCAAATCAATGTTCAGAGATGTAATTTGGTATTTTACATCATCAGAAAATTAAGATCTATGGCTTTTACATCTGAAAAACACATCCAATAATGGTGGGGGTGATTGTCAGAGCTTGCCGTCCTTTAGAAGGTTTTCCTGATTTCTTGGAATATTTCCTCATTTAAAACTTCTGGAACTTCATTTCAAACCAAAGGGCTTCAGCTATGACTATAATTAACACTAAAGAACCACAGTAAGCTGGAATATGCTGCCATTTTACTAGTCAATGTCTTGCTATTTAAATAGACATTTTAAGCTTCCAAGAACAACAACAGTAATAAAAACAAATATGATTCCACACAAATCAAATTTTTCGTGTTTTTAGTCTAATACCAAAGTTTACACCAGACACAGTAACTTAAATTCTCTTCAATCTGAATGGATATATATCCTCCAAACTTAGGCACAGTTGCGATGGTCAGGGCCTGAGAACTACTTACTTGTGAGAAATTCACCCATACTGCTAATGACAACCTAGTCTATTTCAAAGCATTTGCAGAAACACTATTCTCAAAGTGTTATAATGCCATATGTTCTACACAGCTAATTACAAATTCCCTGCAAAATTCCTTTAAACCCTTGAAAAAGGCACCCTGTGCACACAAATGCAGAGTGAGAGATGACCTGTAGCCAGTGACCCTGTGCTCCTTTCATATTAGGTTAAATTGAGGACCAGCATACAAAGATATTTCATGAACTGATTCCTTTTTATTCCACTTACTACAGTGCACTACTACTACACTACATCTTCTCTCTGGAGAAATTTCATTTAATTGGATCACAGCTACCAAAGATATGTATGAAAGTCTTTTACTATGGCAGAGCAGCACTGCCAAGGCATTAAACTGCCCTCTAACCCTAAGAACTGGTCCCACCAGAACAGGTGCTGCTGCTGACTTGCATTACCTGTTCTGGAATAAGTAAAATATTTCACTCCCTAAAGCTCTCAGTCTGGTACATTTCAACATTAAAAAGAAATAATAATAGTGAAGAGCAGTGGAACAGCTGTAATCTGAATAATAATTTCAAATGTTCCAGCAGCCATCATGTTTTTCAGGACAACAGACAACACTACCAAAAGCTCACAGGGCGCATATTGCACTACAGAAGCAATTCCTTGAGACAAAACAGAAAACAGAAATCATAAATCACATCTTAAACGCAGAAAAGATGCAGACTTTTCTTGCCAAAACACTAACACCACAAGTTTAGCTAGCTGGACCTGTATGTATAAACATCCGTACTCACAAACAGATCACAAATCAGCAGAGATCGCATTCCATGTCATATTAACACAGCAAGTTTTACAATCTCGATAAAAATTTAGGAGGTAAGGATATTATTTTGAGAAATACCCAGATACAAACCTGTTTTTTCTGTGCCTGCCTTTTCTGAGCACCCAATGTAGCTGACTTAAAGCTAAGAGACTTGGACTGTCTCCTGACTTTCACCGAGTCTCTCCGGCGATCATACGAAAAAGACGACGACTTCTTTGTAATTTTCCTCTTAGGTGTGTCTGCCATTTTATCCAAAGTATGGTTACCTTCAAACAAAGAGCGTCCCAAGAAAATAAAAACTCAGTATCATCAAGCTTCCACCAAGCTTACATGAAACAGTCTTCAATCCTACAGGAAATGGAGCAGCCCACAAGGAATGGAGCCCACCTAAGAGCAATTTCAGTTCTTCCAACAGTTTGTACAAATGAAAAAAGCCGATGGTCCTGCAACGCTGTATGTCACTGAAGAGCAGGCAGAACTCCTTCCTGCTGTATAAACTCAAACAGGCTTCAGCAGTGATGCTAATCTGAAAACATAGTGACTATCCTGCTGAGCATGCTAAAGGTGAACGGGAGGTAGTTCCCTGCACACCAACAGGGTGTGGAAGTACACCAACTGGGTGTGGGGATGAAGCAGAAGACTTTGGGTTCAAAGCATCTTGTTAACTCCTTCCTTTCTGGGCTACTGCTAAGAAGGTAAGTGAAAAGGCAGACTGGGGAAAGCTCAGCAAAAAAGACAGAACTATTTTCTTCTCTTTGGATCCAAGGCACTTTCTGAAGCAACCTTTAGAATGAGGTAGCTGCCCCATTAAATGCATTAGGGGCCCTTTTTTAATCTAATTTAAATGTTCCCTTTTCTCTCTTTGTCAGTAGGGCAATTCACGCTACCAACTTGTGAGGTACTTTGACTAATAAGTCACCAAGAAAATAAAGGCCATGACTATGTATGAACCTTACCATCCTTCCTGGGAAATAACTATGAAATTACAGCACTCTCTTAAGGCTTTTTGGTATCAACGAGTAAGAGGGTAACACTAATGAATTCTCATCCTAGTGACAGTGTGGGAATCTTATCAGGCAGCTGAGATTGCAACTTTTGCATTAGGACTGTGTTTAGGTAGGAAGGTTTCTCTTGCATAAGGTATTAGTCAAGGAACACTACACGGGTGTAGAGCCCTGAGACTTGCTGCTATTGATTTCCATTAAGCAAAACATATCCAAAGTGCAAAGCTCTACAAAGCTAAAACACTGAGATTTAATCTATGTTGAAAGACAAGGAGGAAAACTACCTTTTGACAAACTTAGGCCATCATGGAGGGTCTTTTTCAGAAACTTTTCATTATTTTATTCATAGCACTACTTCGCATACAAAACAACTGTGAATAATTTATACTTGCAGGATTATCCATTACTATAATTAAGCTTTAATATGGGTCAGTCCTCTAGTGTATGAGTCTCACCATCTCTGTTAGGAAATATCAGTGAAGTTGGAACAGCATTTCTTTTAAGACCTGCTGATATCAAGGAGTAAAGGGGTAGTGCTAATGAATCTCCATAACCAACCTTTCCTGCAACTTCCTTTGTTGTAGGATGAATAATATACCTCTGGGACAAAGTGATATTGCTAAAATTAACAAAAAGCCATCAGAATGTCATGCATTTATTAGCCATAATGACCTAAATTCTAGACTTACTACATATTTTTGTGGAGATCTACACTATGAAGATTTAGAAAGCGCTGCTTCATATTATCTGCAACTATATCTGTAATTATTACAGGATCTAGAAAAAAAATACATTATTAAGTATTTTTGGTACGAAGTATCTATCAATTGTGTTGTGTTTATAATACTGCAGCAGTCACCACCCATACCAACATATTGGCCTTCAGTGTTACTAATATTAGACATTCTGAGACCACTCTCTGTGGTTTTCACTAAAATTTAGATTAAACAGACTTTTTCTCACAAACTGAGATCCTACTTAAATTACTGGTTCCCATAATTTATGGGTTTTGAAGATTTGAAGACTACAACTAAGCAGACAATTCAGGATTATGTGTGTTTGCAAACCACGCCATCTCAAGAAAAGAACAGATCCTCCAAAACTTCTTTAAGTATCTAGAGCATTTGATAAAAATCACAGGTATTGTGATCTATCAGAATGTTTAAGGTCAAGGAAAGTTTGAAAACCTTTTGCAGATGCTACTCTTATGAGTCTCATCATGCTTGTTTGCATAAAAATAAATACTGGCAATTAAGACTGCCAAAGGCACAAATAAACTTTAAAAATGCATCTGACTTTTTATCAAATACAAGGTACAAGCCTGATTATTTCACTTCAATAAAAAAGCATTAGGCCTAAAACAGGTGCAAAAAAATGTAACAGGAATGATCAGTGTTACTGAAAGGCTTTCAGAATGAGAGAAAGTAAATTACAAAGGAAACTGGAACAGATAGAGGTCCTTAAAATCGTTAAAGGTCTGTTTTTTCTATATTCACAGGTCCCCTAAATGCTAGAATCTACAGCACGCAATTAACACATTCTGAAAACAAAAGGTAGTATTCTAAATCCAAAACCTACCTCCTTTCATTTACTTGGATAATGAAAATTTCCGTTTCATTTGATGCTCCGAATCTTGCACTCAGAAAGACAAAGAACAATTCCTCAATGTCACCTTTGATTCTACAGTCATCTACAGTTTGCTTCTTACAACCCCTTTTCAAGGCTGAGATCTTGGTCCACTTAGACACTGCTGCTAGAGAAGCCTTTAATCTATACCTGCAGTCAATGCTGGCATTTGCTCTGTGCTTTTTGCTATTTCCACAAAATCTCTTTTGGTTGCCTGGTTAGTGGCTGGGGGAAAGAGAGGTCTCACCACCAGGACACATAGCAGAAAAATCCCACCACCTGTTCCTTTCTCTACCCGTGGCTTCACCAGAGAGATCACTCTGGCAGCTCCACAGACATGGACAGCTTCGCTGCACTGAAAAGGAAGGTCTCAGCCCACTCATGTTCCCATCCTTCCTGTTCTTCCTTCACACCTCAACCACTCCCAGCAGCACAGTCTTCTCCCTTTCCTTCTCAGCTTCCCAGATCCTTTGCTGAACTTACCACATTCACAAAATAGCAGAAAAATACTCAGTTATTTTTGCAAGGATGAGTCTTCTGCCATTTTAGTGAGTAAATCTGCTATGAGATGGGGTCCAAAGACTGCCAGAACTCGCACAACCTAAGTGGCAGGACAGGGATGAAAATGTGGGCAAGAGGCAAGAGGCAGACTGCTGGTAGCTGCCTTGGACCTGAATATTTCTCACAGAGCTGTACGTTGCCCTGTAAGCCACTGTTTTCAGAGGTCTATTGCAAAATCACAAACATTCTCCCAAATGTAAGAGCTAGCTCAGAACTCATTAGAGTACTCAGTTAAAGCAGTCTCTCTCCAAAAACACACCACCTTTGCCAAAACTGCGTTACATCCACCATGTTATTGTTTACTCCCCAGACATTTCTGAAACCCTTCATGACCGGCATTCACCATCAGCACTGGGTTTCACAAACAACCATGGAATTTGTCACTACAATATTCAAATCCTCTTTCCCTTCTTTCAGAACAATTGCAAATATATCAAACAATACATGCTCTATTTTCCATCTTCCAACAAGTTACATACCCATAAGCGCTTTCCTCTTATTTCATGCCAAGTCTGTGGGGTTTTTGACTGTATTAACCCAGTCACTGTTGCTCAGGTCTGTATTTCTGCTGAGAACACAGTCATGAGGTATGACTTTCTTGACAGCACTGTCATGATCTTTCCCAGTGTATCATATTCATGCATGGGCCTGCTATACCTCAGAGAACAGTTTTTACTGAAATGCTCAATTTTCAGAAGTCAGATTTACCTGCAGCAATTCAGATCTCCATGGAAACTAATTTATGAATTTATAAATGTCACTCCTCTCCTATCCAGGAATCCTTAGTGCATTGATACAACTGCTTTAGTAATACAGGAAAGGAATTGGAATGTTGCAGTTTATCCCAAAAATAAACAGCAAATCATGAATGGAAATGCTGTCTTCACACATCTAGAAAAAAAACTAAGTGGTGATGAAATTAATAATTTGAAGAACAGTGCTGAATGAGGTTAAAAACTACACATGATATACAACATCAAGTTACATCTAATATACCTGAGTGACTGGAAAACACACATTCCAATACTCATATATTATGCCCTATATTTCCTTGCTTCCATGGGTTTCAGTCTCATCCATAAATATTGTGAAGTTAAAATTTAGTTTATTATTAGAAATATAACAAGCATTTTAATTCCATTCTTTGACAGAAGATATTTCTATTTGTTGCTTCCAAACATGTCTTCATTAAATAGCAGTGGGAATAAAGGCCATGTAAATTAGCTCAGCTGGTTAGAGCATGCCAAAGTTGTGGGTTCGATCCCTGTATGGCCATTCACTTAAGAGTTGGACTCAATCATCTTTGTGGGTCCCTTCCAACTCAGAATGTTCTGTGCTTCTGTAAATGCTTTGATTTTCTACATTAGAGCCATCAGCAACAGATCTGAAAATCACATGGCCATCCCGGTAATAATGAGTCCATAGTGTTAGCACAAGAAAACCTGGCTGAAATGGAGACACACTGTTTTTACCAATTTTTCAGAACTTCAGTCAATATAAATTGTCACTCTAAAAGCATAACTGAAATAAAACCTGCTGCTGAACAGTACATGACATCAAGAGTCCACTGTTCAAAAAACTGAAGGTTTTTAATTTTTTCACAGAAAATAATCATGGAATTGTTATAGGAAGGGTTTCTTTGCCTGTATCAATACTTTCCCAAGCTTGGTGGCTCAAGCAGTTATTTTAAGCTGTTACAAGAAAAGAATGCCTTATGCTCAAAATGTGTTTTGCCAAGTCACTTACGAGTAATAACAAATTGTTTCAAGGTCATCCTGCTTTCCTGGGATACAGAGAATGCAATCACAGAACATGAAGAGTGAAGCTGCACACTGTGGCAGAGATTATCATGGCAACAGCTGAAAATTAATTTGATAGAAAAGTTGTGAGGAAAAAAAGAAGGGCATATCAATCATGGAAAATACTAAGAATCATATTTCTGAGTAATTTTGGGGGCATTTCTAGGTTTTGCTGTCAGATTTGCTGCACAGGACCTAGCTGTTTTTTGAATAACTCCAGAGTTCTAATCTAATGGCAGAAACAAGAAGTACAAAAAGTTGCTGTTCTTCTCTACTCATGGTTTTAGGGTTAAATTCTTAACTTGCAGAGTCGAAGAGAAATCAGATGTAAATTCAGCTGCAAGTTTACTTAAATGAGACAGAGACACCCAAATTTAGAACAAACAACATTTCTTTGAGTATTCTGATTACATGCTGATGGAAATCTAAAGATAACACAAGTTTATCTGTGCAACTTTCATGGATTTCAAAAGCTCTTTAACATTTTTGAGAGAATGAACAGACACAAGGTTACCAGACTCTCATTCTTTCTAACAGCATCCTGCTGTCATTGCTCTACCCTGAATTTACTATAGAAATGGGGTCTTACATAATTGTCCCTAAAAATAAGTGATAGAGCAAAAATCAATAGAAATGAGATACTGTAATCACAGCCTGATCTACCCTTTAACCTTAAGATCATAATGCATTTGCTTAAAATAGCCTCATTTCTGTGTTGGCTTCAAGTTAACATTTGTTACAACAAAATACAGTCATCCTTTCCAAACCCACATTTTGTGTATCACATGCCTCTCTAACTCAACAGAGCTTTCCAAGAGGAAGTAAACAAAACAACAGTACTATTTAGAATTGACCATCTGTTTTAACACAAAACCCAAAAGTTCATTTCCTTTCCACTACACTGGGAAAAGGTCCTAATATGCCTTCAAATATGCTCAAAGACTTTTTCCCATCACACTAGAAGCAAGCAGGCACTGAATTCATAATAACATTAATAGTCTCTGTAGGTCTCTAAAAGGAGATGCAAATGAATCACAATCAATTTCACTGAATTTCAGCAGCAATTTGCTTAGTTAATATAGTTAATTCTAGATCATGAATGCTTACAAATTCCATTTCAGCACAGATCTATGAAATTGATCTCCGTGCCATTCTCACCATCAGTATTCTGCTCAATCCAGCAATTTCTTGTGCATCTTTCCAGGAGTTCCAAAGTATGTCTAACCAGTAGGAAGCACCAACACCACCCTGAACTTACAGTGACCTGGGGCAGATACGAACACCACACACACTGTGGTAGGCATGAAACTTCACTCCAGACATGACCAAACCATATCCCTCTGGTTTTTACCACTCCACTTAGTGGGCCTAAGTATGAATTATGCAAGGTGAAGAGCTGACTGAATATTTTAAAATGTTAAGCTAAGAGAAGGAAGTCCATGCCTATCTTAGTTTAGAGAAACAAAGCCAGGCTGTAAATCTAAGTATACATCAAATTACAGTGCTTATTTTTGAGAACCAGCGTTGAATTTATTTGGACAGTGCTAAAGTAAACTATAATATGCTAATGCTTTACATTTACAGGTTGCTAATCCCAATCTAGCAAAAAACTAATGCATTTGAGCAAATGAATTTATGAATAATTGACATTAAGTTCATACCTACATTGTTTCAAAGGAGCCCTATTTGCCCAGTTGCCCATTACAACCAGTGCCTGTTCATGGCAGATCCTTGTCATTCTCTTGGGAAGAAAAACCTCTGATTTTTTAGGACTGTAGCTACACCAAACACAGACATTTTGATCTCTAAAGTTTCCCACTGAGCAACAGCCTGAGCATTATTACACAGGAAAAAATTACATACCATTGCACACAAAGCAATTTTTTTTTTTTAAGTTGTCTAAAGTGCAGGTTACTGTTTCAGTGAGAATTCAACTGGGAGGAAGTTATAGTCATAAATGTACTTTTTTTTTTTTTTTTTATGGTAGATTACACCACAATTTCCTGAATATTCTTCCCATGGATAAACAAGGGTCTGTGAGATCACAGAAGATTGTTCCATATTATACCCAAAGTGTGAGGATCACTGAAGTTTCTAAGTGTCTCAGTCTGCCAGAAGAAAATATGGTTAAGGATGGTTGGATTTTGGTTTTCTCCTGCAGTTGGGGTTTTTCTGCTGCTGAGAATATCTGCCTACTAAAAACTGAACTGAGGTCATCAAGTATATAATCATCAAGTTGGAAACTTGTCAAGTTGACATATGTTTTTTGAGAGTCTTAAAGAGAGGGCTACTTCTGCAAGTAGCAGGAATCCAAACAAAACAGGTTGCTAACATATCTTTAAAATATTGGTCTAATCACTAAAAGCACAAGAAACCTGTATTTTTAAAATAATGAGAGTAGGTTGTGCAGTGGACTAAATGCAAGTTAAAGCGAGTTTTTTCCAGAAATAAAAAAGAGATATTTGCTATTCAGCTGCCCAAGCTTTTCCAGGAGTTCTCACAAACAGTATCAAACATGCTCATATTAGGACTGGAATAGATGCTACTAGGTGAAAACAGAATCTTGTCTCCTACAGCCAAATATTTTTCAAAAACAGTAAGAACAAGTCAACTCATTTGTCTTCATGTATACACAGAGACACACAAATATAAAAACCACTAACATATTTCAATTGAAAACTATATATATTCCCATAGTAAAAACTGGGGGGGAAATGTATTTCAATAAATTGCAAGAAGTTTTCTAAGAAAAAAAATTATTCAAATGAGCATTTATTAATTTTTGGTTTAATTCTGTTATTGCCATTAACTGCATTAACCAAGAAACTTCATGTGTAGTGGTATTGTGTAATATGAATGTCCAAGTTGCATGCCAGCTAAGTTAAAATGCATTATTCACTTTCTCAATGAACTATGTTAAAAGGCTTAAGAAAAGCTGTTTCAGAAAGTAACAAAGGAACAAACAGCTTAGCAAAATCAATTTTTCCACGTAGTTTGTTTCATGTTTTTCTCCTTTTTTTAAGGAGGAACAACACTGAACATCACATATTATTCCAGAAAGCAACTGGCTAACCTTTACTCATCCATTCTGTTTTAGTAAGTGACACAAGAATACCAAAATACAGGGACAGAAGAAGCTAAAAAAAGTCACCCTACTGTGCTGCATTTTAATGTGAAGGACACCATCAAAGATACTTCTCTCATTCCATTCAGAACAGCTGCTCTCTATAAGGGTCTTTGTATTTGTTATAGGACAGAACATTTTCTCCATGGAGACAGTGGAATAGGAGTAAATATATTCTTCGCATCCCAAGAGTTTTATTTCACTAATGCAGTTGACTACCCAGAGCAATAAATCCAGCAAGAGGACAAGCTGGTCCTTAGGTGCTTTGCATGCTGTATTGTGCTGATATGACACTGCAAAAACAATTATGGCATAAAAGCAACATTAAAAAGACAGAAATTACATTTATCACTGGAATTGATCCTTAAGTCTAAAGAACCATGATATGAGTAAACTCAGTTTCAAAAGTACAGATGTCAGGTAGTCAATAGCACAACAAACTCCTCTTCAAGAATGTAAGCAAGTTCCTTGTGAAAATAAACACAAAAAACATTACATGTTCAGTTCAGCAATATCCTAGATATTTTTGTCCCAATTTAAAAAAAAAAAAAAAGCTAATGTTTGATTTTGAGCACAAGAGACCTCAGTAATCATTCAATTAAATGTTTAGACACTGTCTGTTTAAATGCTCTTTTCACAAGGTATCCTTAAGTGTACATATAAGAAATAGCCCTAACTGGAGATGTATTCCCAACTTTGCATTAATGAGGTTCTGCCAACACAAAACTAGCTGATACACTGGCTGTGGAGGCAAAGCTAACAATCCAAAACCAAAGGGGACCAGGAAGGTCAGCTGTAAAATACACTAAGGGGAAATCGAAAAACAATGACTAATGACCAAAATACTTGAAAAGAATCAAATGTGAAGGTCCAGTGAGAATGACTAATTCAAGTATATACACCAGTATAACACAGTGCATGTTTATATTGCACCTTCCTAATCAATACTACAAGGTTCTTTTAAAAAAAAAGAAAATTTAACTCATAAGTGCCATCAGTAGAGATGAGCTTGGCAAATGCAGAGATAAACACTACTAATTGCTAGGTATCTTGTCCATCTACACACAAAAACAATATTGTAATAGTGACTTTGCCTGCTTCTGTTGCAGTCAGAGTTTTTCAACTATTAGTCACGCATATAAAAACACCCACAGAGTTTCACTGTGAGGAATTACCCCACTGGAAGGTAGCAAGGCAAGGTAACAGCCAAAGGAAAAGGTCTTGAAGTCACCAGAATTCAAACTTCTTCTGAAGGGGAGAGCACGTGTGGAGCTATGAAGTGCATGATTCAAATGACTGTGTGTATAC